>OZ018387.1:4218070-4402070 GCA_963969525.1 Ontholestes murinus
TGGCAATAATTCGGGGATGCAATGAAGGATAAGGCAGAACGGACCTTAAACTGGTGCCAACGACAAGGAAAGCAAGAATGGATAAATGGTAGCATCATACAATTAATAGAAGAACAGAGAAAGCATAATAATCACCAAAGGGAATACAAAACGCTGAATAGAAAAATAAGAAACAAAGAGAAAAAAATAATAACAAAAAAGTGCAAAGGAAACAAATTAGAGAGAAAAAATCAACAAGAAATACAAACTGTAGGATTAAGAAATAGAAAAAATAAATAAAAAGGTATGTAAAGAAAATAGGAAATGAAAATATAAAAGAAGTAATATTATTACCAAAGTGAGATAAAGAAAGAGGGAGGGAAAGATCCAGTGCACGAAAATAAATAAAAAAAAGAAACAAATGGTAATAATATAAGGGGCAGATAAAGAATGAGCGCGGGAAAAAGAGAAAAAAAATAAGAAGAAATGGGAAAGAAAAATGGTAAAAGATAGAGAGAGCAGTGGAAAAATTAGAAGAGAAAGAAAAGGGAGCGAGTATACAGATTTAATCTAATGAAAAAGAAAAAAAAAGAAAAAAAGGTAAACATTAAATCAAGTATGCTTGTTTCTCATTACTCACTTGGTAAAACATTATGTTAATATAGGTTTTATAATTAAATTCACTTGGTTTGTTTCACAAATTATTTGTATAGTAACAAACCAAGTGAATTTTACTATAAAACAAAATCAAGTTTTTTCTTATTGTACAATACCATTTTCATTATTAAACAATTCTTCTCTAATAGATACATAAAAGTTAAAGTCCACAACTCTTTATTATTCTTCTTTTACGCCCGAACAAGGACTCTCCAAGGCTCTCCTCTTTCACCTCTATTATATAACATTTTCAGCTTTTTTGTCTTTAACCCTTATCTTCTCTACTTTAATCCTTCCAAATATCTCCAAAAGTCTATTGACTTTCTTCAACGTTGGCTTGCAAAATGACGCATTAAGTATTTCCTCCGAAATCACAGCTTGTAATGTCATCACACCAATAATTCTGCTCAAAAAGTCTTAATACCTAAACTATCCTCCCTCCCTTAGTTTCGGTTTAGTACTTAAGCACAACCATTAATTAAAAAAATCAATTTAAAAAGACACAGTGCTATAATCAAAAGTAAAATAATTTCTACGGTAAAATACTTTAGAAGTCTAATAACATACATAGTTATGAGAAATTATCAGAACAGTTGATTATTTCAAAAGATACCGGAGTTGTAAGGCTTTTGAAAATATACTTATCTGTAATAAATTGGTATTTACAGGGTGACCTAAAACATTGTGGTAAATTAAGATTTCATTTTTTTAAATGAAACACCCCCTATATAACTGTTCATTTTGATAGTCCTGTCAATTTTTAATATTTTTTTATTAACCATACGTTATTCCCAAATTCATTAGTTTCCTAGATATCGACGTTTCAAAGAATAACAAATATCAATGCTATATTCGTTACCTAACCAACACAAATTAAATATGGCTTTGGAAAATAACCTGAAAATCAAGTTCTGCAACAAACCAGGAAATTGAACATTTTATTAACCATACGTTATACCTAAATTCATTAGTTTCTTGGATATCATGACATTTTGATCAGTTACAAAACTGTATGGCCAATAAAAAATGTTCAAAATTGACAGGACTATCAAAATAAATAAAAATATACTTGGTGTTCCATTAAAAAAAACATTAGTTCACCACAATTTTGTGGGCCACCATGTATATTCCAATTAATTACAGATAAATAGATTTTTTAGAGACTTACAACTCTTATACAAGACATTCCTATATCTTTTGGAACAATCGATAATTCTGATAATATCTCCTAACCCTGTATAAATATGAATTGTATCTTCTACTCATACCTATTGTTTCATTGTATATTGTATTGCATTGTAAGATATCTATAAATAATTATAAAAAAATAGGTAACAGGATTTGCGGACGGAGTTCACAATGTGTTCTTCCACTAAGACACTTTCTTCTGCTTCAAATGATAAAAATTTTATGCAGCAAAGTATTTTCACCAGTTAGCTAATATTTTGGTCATTGCCGGTATAAGAGCGCGGTTTACACATTATTGTTAAACGCAGAATTATATAGTATCAATGACTTTTTTACTGCAGTGTAGCGAATATTTTTTATGTTATTTTAGGGTTATTATTATTACTATTTGTTATGACGCAACTTCATTTATGTTTACCAGAATAATTGTTATTTGTTCTTGTAACCAATTTTTGAAATAAAGTTGATTTATTATTATTATTATTATTATATTTATTTTCATTTAAACGACATTTGATCATCATATTTCTTGACATTTGTATACAACCCTGATCCTCTCGACTTCAAAGCTTCCAATGATATGAAACTGCTGTATTTATACATGCTCCCACATTATCAAACGCCTTTCAATTCCTGCAAGACCTTTAATGTTGATTTGCAAAATGACGCATTACAGATAATCACTATAAATCACAGTTAGTAATTACATATCATTTATTACATCGCACTAATAGTTCAGCGCACAAACTATCATCCCTCCCTTAGATACATTTGTAACAGAGAAATATAACACTCATTTGATTATCGAGATGGATTTGTCTTAATGGAAACGCAATATTGACGGTCATTTGATCATTTATTATTAATTTATCACATCGCAGCCACCCAAAAGCATTTTCTTCGGTGAGTTTGATTTTTTTCTAGACACAACTCAGTCGCCTTGGTTAAATTTAAAAATGGTGATGTGGCCATCATAGTACTTTCCCTATATTTTTCACGAAAACTATAAGGTTTACTCGAAATGGTTATTTATAATAATTTGCTAAATTTTGGATTATTTACAATTACTTTTTATATAAATCTATAAGTAATATAGCTTTATTTGCATTGTTCTCAAATGTAAAGTACATTTTTTGTTAATCAAGTTTTGTTAAATCTACAATATATATTTTTTAAATATATAGTGCGTAATCCAGTGTTTTCATTAGATTATGTTATAAGCAAAAAATGTCAAAATTATTAATTTTTATTTTTTTCTCGGAAGCTAAGAACATTATGAAAAATATATTTCAATCAAACTTGTTCAGTTATTCATTCCCTTTAACTCTTCTTTGTAAAGTTATGTAATATTTTTCAAATTCTTTATAGAAAAAGTTAGAATAAATACAACAAAAGTTCTAGAATCCTCAAAAATATATAAGAAATTTATTCTAGAACCACCAAAAAAATATCTCGACGATTAAAATAGAAATTCCAAAATATTCTAGAAAAATTGTGGAAAATAAATCTTAAAAAATGGATAAAATTCAGCAACTGAAATAATTCTCTCCTAAATTTCTAGAAAATTTTTCAGTATTCTAGAATATTTATGGTTGAAATTTTCCAGTATTATTATTTTCTAAATTTCCAGAAATTTGCTCTCGAAATTCCTAAACAAATTTCCAGGATTGTAGAATTTTTAAGGAACTAATTTTCTTATGTCTAAAGTTTACCTTCAAGGATTTTAGAATTTATAAAGAATTTATGCTACAGGTGTGCCATTTTGAATTTTCTAGGAATTTCTTTTCCAAATTTTTCACCTATTTTACTAGAGATTTTTATGAAGTTTTTTTGGTGATCAATCATTTTCATGCCTTTATAGAATTTATTCCCTAAATTCCTAGAATATTTTTCAGGATTCTTAAACATTTATGGAATTTAGAATCTCTTCTTTATCTTTTGGAGATTTTTCTTTTAAATTTTTGGAACTTTTTCCTGGTTTGTGGAATTTTCCAGCATTATTATTATCTATAATTCCAAAATTTGCTCTTTTACATTTCTGGAAAATTTTGTAGAGTGTAGAATTTTTTAAGGATTAATTTTCTTATTTTTTTAAATTTTCTTCAAGAATTTTAAGATTTGCATGATTTTCCCATCTATTTTACTAGAAACTTTGAGGAAGTTTTTTAATGACTAGAATTTGTAAGCCTTTCTAGAAATACTCTTCTAAATTTCTAAAATATTTTTCAAGTGTCTTACAACCAAAGTTTTCTAGTAATTTCTTCTCCAAATTGCAAGGTTTTCCCGTCTACTTTACCGGAAGATTTCAGGAAGTTGTTTATGACTAGAATTTGTAAGACTTTCCAGAACTCCTCTTCTTACATTTCTAAAATATTACAATCAAAGTTTCTAGGATTTTCTTCTCCAAATTGCAAGATTTTCCCATCTATTTTACTAAAAGCTCTTAGGAAGTTTTTTGATGATTAAATTTTGTAAGCCTTTCTAGAACTCTTCTTCTAAATATCTAAAATATTTTTCAGGAGTCTTAAAATCAAAGTTTTCTTGGAATTTCTTTTCCAAATTGCAAGATTTTTACATCTATTTTTTTAGAAGCTTTTAGGATTTTTTTTTTGATGACTAGAATTTGTAAGACTTTCTAGAATTCCTCTTCTAAATTTCTAATGTATTTTTAAGGAGTCTTATAATCAAAGTTTTTTAGGAATTTTTTTATCCAAATTGCAAGATTTTTCCATTTACTTTACTAGAAACTTTTAAGAAGTATTTTTTGGTAACTAGAAATTGTAGGCATTTTTAGAACTCCTCATCTAAATTTTTAAAATAGTTTTCTAGGAATTTCTTCTCCAAATTACAAGATTTTTCCACCTATTTTACTAAAAGTTTTCTGGAAGGTATTTTTTCGATGACTAGAATTTTCAAGTCTTTCTAGAATTTCTCTCCTAAATTTCTAGGATATTAATGGAATTTAGTGTACAAATATACTAACCTTATGATTCTTTACAATTAAAGGTTTCTCTTCTAAATTTTAAACATTGTCATTAGTTTCTTAATCGCATGGGAATAATCAACAATAATTCTTCCAGATTTTCATAATCTGAATAGGTCTTCTTTATTTTTTTGGTGATTTCTCTTCTAACTTTTTTTCTGGTTTGTGGAATTAGTATTATTATTTTCTATATTTTCAGAAATTGCTCCCAAAATTCCTTTCGAGATTTATAGAAGTTTTTAAGAATAATTTTTTTAATTTTCCAAAAATTTTTTCGAGGGCTTTAAAATGTATAAAGAATTTATTCGACATGTCTATTAACGAACATGTCATTTTGACCTTTTTTTAATCAAAGTTTTCTAAAAAGTTCTTTTCCAAATTACAATATTTAAATAAAAAATATAAAATATAAAAATTATTAACTTTTTTTTCTTGCAAGTTTAGAACTTTATGAAAAAAATGTTTGAATAAAATTTGTTCAGTATTTTATTTTCTTTAACTTTTGTTTGAAGAGTTATGTAATATTTTTCAAATTTAGGAAAATATCATGAAAAAAAACAAAAAACGCCTCGAGTAATCATACACTTCCGGTTTTTGAATGTTCACCAAAATCTTTTCAGTTCCAGTTTTTCACGATTAAACCTTATATTTAAAGTTTCATCTCAATCTGATGATTCGTTTTTGAGATACAGCGCCCACAGACATTTTCATGCACGAAAACAATACTTCCCATATATATATACTATATAGGGAAAGTAAAAAGGCTGCGGTGGTATACTTATTGGCCTCAAAACCTTTCAAAATATCTTACACCAAAACAGAAACCGCATTCCGCAATCCCGAATGGAAGTCGTACTTGTTGATCAGTCAATAAGACCTCGGTTTCAAGAATTTTGTTTAAACATAATATTTTCAAAAAATTTAGAAAAAATAGACAATATTTAAAAGGGTCTATAACTGTTTCAACCAGTTGTATCTCCCTTTTTTGTAATGGTATAACCTGACTTTTTTTAATGGATTTAGGAAATACGAAGGAGCATTTTTAAGTTTAAGCAATTTTTCAATATATTCACCTGCAACCTTAACATATTTCCTCAGATCTATGAATGCCTTCATAAAAAATGATTTATCTTTCTCTGAAAATTTCTTCACTTCTTCATCGATAAAAAATTTCTTTCCTCGGAGCTCTATTTTAGATTTGAAAAGGGAAAAGGGAGCTAAATCTGGGCTAGAAGGTGGGTGATCAATGATATTAAAGTCCACCTTATGCGAAGCAGCCAACGCAACTCGACTCTTGTGAACAGGAGAATTGTCGTGCAAGAGCAGAACACCTTTAGTTAATTTTTCTCTTCTTTTCTTTCTGATAGCCTCTTTCAACTGCTCTAAAATAGAAGCACCTCATTCTTCGGTTATAGAAACACCATTTTCTTTAAAATCAATCAACAAAATTCCTTCTGTGTCCCAAAAAAATGTCGCCATGTGCTTTTCTACCGACTACGACACCTTAAATTTCTATTTCATTTTTATGCTGCTGCATAGAATCTTCTTTAAAATCAAGTTGATTGTGATGAAGTTTCATCCCCAGTAACAATTGACCTCAAAAAAAAACATCATTGTCTTCATTACACTGGTTCAAAACGTATACAGACACTCAGTGATGGTGTGAGCAATCTAGGCACCCATTTTGCACTGACTTTCAACCTGCCGAGATGATTTTGGAGGATCTTTAAAATAGTGGTATCAGATACTACTACTAACCATTTCTGCGAGTGTTTTCTTATGCTTCAATATTATTTTTTCTATTTTTTCGATGAGATCTGAAGTGGTGACCACCTTAACAGACCTAACGGCGAGGAACTTTATTATCAATACTTCACAATTTCTTCAGGATTACTAAGGAATACTGGAATCTCAATATCAGATGATCTGGCAAAAGGATAGAGATTCGAGCAACAATTTATGTATAAACATTATTAAGAAGAAGTGAAAAAAATATTCAGTTGAATTTAGACCAGGAAAAATAATAATTTTACATATGCGGAATGGAAATGCAATCTCTGAATGCCAAGGATACAATATATACCAAAAATTGAAACAAAATATTTGAGGAAGGACAACAAGCAGTGGTCGGCCATCAAATCAACTGCAAAAAACCAGGGAAGATCAGAGATTCAGCAGCTGCACACACATACATTGGTTCAATTAGAAACAAAAAGGAACTTGAAAGGAATAATGAAAATCTTGCGAACTTAAGTAAACGAGTACTTCTAGTAAATTTGAAATCTTCATTAGCGAAGAATTAGTTTTAAATGTAATTAGTAGATGTTTTTAGAATATTATGTATAGTATGCATAGTTGTTTAAAAACAGGTAATCTGAAATGGATCAGTATACATTAAATTACATTCTGAGGTAAAGAATTTCATTGTTTTCATCGTAAAAGATGCTTGTATAAAATAATATTTTATATAATTTATTATAGGATGAAGTATTGTTGGCTAAAAGTATAGTCCATGCTACAAATAAATTTATTGATACAATTAAAGAGAAAATAAACATATGCATATCAATTACAAAAAAAATCAATAATAAAAATCGATATCAGGGGCGCAGCTTTAATCAATAAATAATAAAAAGAGCTTATATTTTGCAATAAAAAGAAAATCTATTAAATTAAAATGGTGATGTAGCCATCATAATACTTTCCCTATATTTTTCTCGAAAACTATGAGGTTTACGCAATAATAATTTTCTCAATTTTGCATTTTTTACAATTACTCATTATATACATTTCATTCATGGCAACTCCTATAGTTTATTAGCAATTACGAACAAAAATGTCAAAATTATTAAATAGTTATTGTAGGGTGAGTGGGAAGTACCCTAACGCACCCTCCAATCAGTAACACATAAGCCGCAGTTTTAATTAAAAGTTGTAAAACGTAAATAATCATAACATTATTGCAAAATTTCATAGATTAATTTAAACAAATCGTTCATCATAATTTTTGATGAAGGGTGGGGTGGAGACCACCCACCCACCCTACATATACACATAACATTTAATTCCTTATCGTCTCGCTGTATCCAATGAAATATCTTACAAAACTTGAATAAAAAAGGAATTCAAAAGGTAATCTTTTGAGTGAGTAAATTGGTAAAAATTTGATACTTGATGGGTTATTGAAAATCATTTATATTTAAACTTAAATTTAGATTTTGTTTTATTTTTTATTACTAAAAGGGTTTGACTGTTTATAGCAGCAAAATCATCAACGATTAGCAATTAAAGTTATCATGTATTTGTACGGTGGGTGGGTGGCCTCTATCCCACCCTCCAATCAGTAAAACATAAGCGAGGATTTTAGTTAGAAGTTGTAAAATGTAAACAAACACAAAAAGTTGCATTTTAAACTTGATGCATTCATACAAATAATTTTTTATGTTTTACTGATGATGTATTGTGCGATAGAGGATTTTATAATGGTCGAGAAAAAGTTTGGATAAATTCTGGAACCCTTGAATAATCTAGTAGAAGCTCCAGATAAGATAAAGCGAGGAACGCTAAAAATTCTACAATTTTATAAGAAAAATTTGTAAGAAAATCCAGAACTTCTTTAAATTACAGGAAAAATTGATAAAAATTCTAGAACATTAAAGATTTTGATGAATCTAGAATTAAAATTATTAGAAAATTCTATAATCCTAGTAAACTTTATATACAATTAGATGAACAATATCCTAGAAAAATGTAAAAGTAAAAAATTGTGAAAAGTTTTACAACTATCAAAGAAAACGCTTGCACATTGGTGAAAAATTAGTAAATAAAACTGTGGAAAAGTTTTAGATATCTAGAAAAAAAAATTGTTTGTAAATTCTAAAACTATAAAATTTCTAGGAATGTAGATTAAAACTTACTAGAAAATTTTAGAATATTTAAAAATTCGGATAGGAAAAAGCAAGTAAAGCTAGAAAACTCTGTCTGTTACTCTACCTACTCCTTTAAATACTTAGGCATCCTGCCCAACCCACAACTCTTCTTCAAAGCCCAGGCACAAGCTATAAAGGTCAAGATCAAAACTAAAGCTCGACATTTTAGAACACTAACCTATAAAAACCAAGGTATTTCTACTAAAACAGCAGTTAGGATGTAGCCGAAAGATCAGCCCTACGAACCCTTACCAATAGACATCCAATTAACCCTTACAATAAACCCCTAAATGTGCTCTTTTTTACACGCAGGTTACTCCTATTTCCCAACGTATACATAGCCTTGTTTATAAATTCGTCAACAATCCTTCTAATATAACTTCTTCTTAACAAATTTTGCATTCTCCATAATCCCAATATCCAACCCAAATTTAAACACCCTTCAGTCCTACATCAATTCATTAGTTAGAATCATCCAGACAATTAAGCTAGCAAGCAAAGTTATTTATTTACACATAATTAGAGTCAAGAAAAGGCAGAAAGACCGATGGTAGATAGCCCAAACGGTAGACTAACACATCATATATTATTTGTAAATGTTTTTAAATTGTATATTTATATGTTCGAATAAAGATATTATTATCTCTCCCTCTCTAAGAATCTGAAAGAAAATATTTCTGGAAGAAAATCTCGAAACAATGCAATTCGAAGGAATTTTTTTCTAAAAAAACCTTAACCACTTTAAATAATCTGGACCTATTTTTGTTGAAAATTGTAAACCTTTCAAAACCTAATGAAAATTTCAAAAAGAAAAATTACTGAAATAATCTAGAAATTTATATAAAAAATTTCTTAGTATCTTGGACATAAAATTAGTCGATATTTCTAGAACCCTTGTAGGAAATCTGAAAAAGTTAAAGTAATAAATGGTCGATAAGAAAAATGTTTTTAAAATTTTTGAATTCTCAAAGAAAATTCTTACAATTTGGAAGAAAAACCTGAAATAAAAATTGTAAATGTTATAAGAGTCTAGAAATAAAGAAAAATCTAGAAATTTTGACAAATTTTCTGGGAATCTCAACTTTAAATTACATTAAAATTCTAGAACCCTCTAAGAAAATCGTGGCTAATCCTGATAAGATTTTTTGTAGCAGTTTTTCCTTAAAGGAGAGCTCACGACCAAATTGCTATAAATTTGGAAACTAGAAATTTCAAATTACTGAAATCCCAAGTATCCTTGTAAAAATCCTAGAGATTTTTGGAGAAGAAAAGCAGTGTCAGGAAACTGTAAATAAAAATATCGAACATAACAAGTGCTTTTCTTCATCCGGTTCCATCAAGAATGTAGCATAAAAAGCATTACATTTATTTAAATCCTAGAGAATTTCAATAAAATAAAGCAAGTAAAGCAAAAAAAACTCTTGATAAATGATTACAATTGGAGCGAAAATTTCTACACGAAAAAAAAATTCTAGAAATCTAGCAAAAAAATGTTTGAAATTAGGTATTTGGACGAGAAACTACCAGAAAAAATTTGGATTTAAAATTACTTGTAACTATTTTTTATTTATTTATCGATTATTAAATAATGATCTCTTGAAAAATTAGAATGAGATAAGAAATGCTGAAAATTTTAAAGTCTCAAAGAATATTTTTGAAAAGTTCCAACACATAAAAATAATTCTTGCAATCTGGAAAAAAATTTGAAAAAATTGTGTAAATAAAGAAGAAAAAAAATGCAGAAAATTCTAAAACCCATGACAAAATTTCAAGGGATTTAATCATAAATTCTGGAACCTGTTTAGAATTTTACCAATATTCAGAACTTTTACTTATAAACCTTTGAAATTTTCCAGGATTTATTTTTGGAAGATTTTCCAAAATTTATAAAGGAAGACATTCTGGAAATTATTAAGGGCCTGTAAGTAAACATTTGGGGAGTTTTTCATCGAATCTAAATAAAGGCTTTATATTTCGAAAAGTCTCAACAAAGTTTGTAGAAGCGGGGACACAAAATTACTTGAAAATATCTAGAGGTTTTTTAAAAAAACAAGCAAATATTAAAAAAATACAGTAAATTCTTAAATTCTTGAAGATAATTCTACAGTTAGGGTGAGAAGAAAAATTTCTCGAATATTTTAAAGACTGGAAAGAAAAACAGTTAAAAAAACTTGAATTCCCAATAATTTCTAGAAAACTATTATTTATTATTAAAATTATTTCAAAATTCATTAAAAAAAATATTCTTCACGAATTGGTTACATTTTTTCGTCAAATTAAAATCTAAATATAAACTACTTGACATTTCTAAAAGTTTCTAGAAGTTCTCTAAAAGAATCAAGCAAATTTGAATAAGGTAAAACAAGAAATAATAAATAAAGTTTCTAAAAAATAAAAAATAAAATCCGGAAAATTCTTGAACTAATGAAAAATTGCTGGAAAATTTTAAAGATTGGTTAAATAAAACTGTTGAAAATGCTTGAAACCCAGTCAATTTCTAAGAAACTACAGTTAAAATTAAACAATGTTTTTAAAAATAAACGCGGTTAAATTCCTTTCTTTACTGTTTTAATTTAATTTAACCGCGTTTATTATTAATATAATCTTCACATAAGTCAAGAACACATACAAATGTTTTTAAAGATTATTTTTGCAATTTTGTGTGAGAAATTGAAAGAATTTAGACATTTAAAAAATTGCTTCAAAACAATATTTTTAGAAACATCCTAGAAGCTACTGATGACATAAAACAATGGTGGAATATTTTACGAATCTTAAAATTTCCTTTTCCACCCTACATATACATATTAACTTTAATTACTGATTGCGTCGTGGTTTGCAATAACTTTAATTACAAAATTTGAATAAAAGAAATTGACAAAGTAAAATTTTGAGTGTGTAAATTAATCAAAATTATATACATGATACTTGAAAAGGCTTTAAATCAAGCTTTGATAAAATTAGCTATAGAAGGTCATTTATATTCAAACGTAAATTTGGATTATGCTTTATTTTTTATTACATCCAGGGTTTTATTGTTTTCTAAGAAGCAAAATCATCAACGATTAGTATTTAAAGTAATCATGTATATGTAGGGTGGTTGGGAGGCCTCTATCCTACCTTTCAATCAGTAAATTAAAAGCGAGGGTTTTAATTAAAAGTTCTAAAACGTAAAAATAAAAACAAAACAAAATGGATATGTGGCCATCATAGTAATTTCTTTACAATTTCCTCGAAAACTATGAGGTTTGCCCAAAATGGCGATTTTTAACAAATTGCTCAATTTTTAATTTTTTACAATTACTTGTTATATAAATTTCATGTAACTCCTATAGTTTATTAGCCATAGGCAAAAAATATCAAAATTTTAAATTTTCTCGTAGGTTAAGAATTTTATGGAAAAACATGTTTTAATAAAACTTGTTTAGATACTCATTTTCTTTAACTATTGTTTGAATGGTTTTGTAATATTTTTATAATTTAGAAAAATATCGACAAAAAACCAAAAATCACCTTGAGTAAACACCCACTTCCGGTTTATGAATGTTCACCAAAAGCTTTTCAATTTTTAAGGATAAAACCTTAAGTTTAAAGTTTTATCTCAATAGGATCATTAGTTTTTGAGATACAGCGCCCACAGACATTTTCATGTACGAAAACAATACTTCCCCTATATATACTATATAGGGGAAGTAAAAAGCGGAATATCGATTGATATTGTGTGGTTTTTACACCACTATGTGGAATATCGATTGTAAATAGTATTATTAAGCAAGCAAAGATTAATTTCTGTAGAAACAAGATTTATGAAAACAAAAAATGTTCAAAAAACACGTGTACAGTAATACCTGATGAAACAAATTTAACTACTTTTGAGAGAGCGTTTTGTTTGCTTTTAATTTCGCAACAATTGTTTCATAACACTGTTGCATCTTCTGGCAAATAATTTTTCAATACTCTATTAGTCCACTCGCTGAGGGTGATTCTGTATGTCATTCATTTACCAGAATACCACTCTTTTGGAGCTTGTTTCTGGTGGTGTCTAGTAATGAAGAAAAAGTTGGGTGATAGTCTGTTGCAGTGGCCATTTTGGAAAATCTACGCCACCTTGGATTTACTCATCTCAAAAATAAGTCTTTTGTACACTTTAGGCATGATCTATTAGGCAAAAGTTCATTGCTGGGAGGAAAAACTAAACTTATACGTGAGGGTTGTAATGAATCACTGACATCTTCATAACCAAACTGCACAGCATCAATCTGTATGATGTTTTCATTTAAGCATGACACACATGTGTTATAGTATGCCTTTTAAAATGTGTAATCAAACTGATGAATTGATTAGTGGAAGATCCTGATAAGATGAATGATAATGTTTTTTCTTTGTTTGTAAAGAAACACTCGTAATTAGTTCATTATTTGACAAAGTGATCCCTTTTTCAAAACCTATATAAGATATTCTTCTGTCACTTGTATAAATTGCTACATTATTGCTTCACTCACATGATTCCCCAAGTTTGTAAGAAATGCTTTAGGTGAAATGCTTTAGGTGAACAGCAGAGTATTACAATTCTTTTAACCATGATATGAATTGGTACTGGACGCGTCGTAACACCTAAATGGATCCACATTTTCTTCATTTCCATATTTCTGAAGGTAGTCCAATGATATAATAGAAGAAAGAGAACGTCTGTGTTATTCGATAATATCATCACTCTTTGTAATATGCTTAATATTGGGCATAGTAGGGATATCTGCCTCTTCTAACATGGCAAACTGTAATTCTTCGTGACGTTGTGTTACATTGGTTTGCTGTATGGAGACGCATGATGTTGGGTTAGGAAAAAATGTTGAGCTGCAAAATGAACTCCACATTTAATGAGAGACTACAAAAATTAATAGACTATAGCAAAGCAAGCACAATAGTCATGAGAGATCTTAATGGAAGAGTAGGGCAGGATAAATTGCTGCATTCATCTAGGAGATATGATCGGAAATAGTCTTGAAGTTTCTCTTTTTGTACAGGAATTGGTATTGTATATGAGATAGAGAGGAGATTAATTGATCCACATGTAGTTCGACGAATGCGTTCAAAACTCTTTTGGTGACTTACCGAAGTAAGAATCAAATATGAAATCTGTTCTTGTTGGTGTATTTGGTATAATTTTTCTAATGTGTAAAAAGAGAGCTTTGTAAAAATCTCCAAATCTTTCAAACAAATCCTTCTCGCGCAAGCCATGATGAATTAATAGGTTTGCTGTACTGACATCTGTCTCAGTTAATACTTTTTCCAGTTCAGTAGCTAGTGTGCTCTTGTTTGTCCTATGTAAAGAAGCCGTTTTCTTCTAAAAGGAAAAAAAAATCTACATATGCTCATATTTCAGAAGTTCATTAATATGGTAGGCTAATTGAAGAGCTTGAAGCTTTTTTTGGTGTCTTAATTTAGAAATATTAGTATTCTTATCACTTCTACAAGTATCGTGGACAGCAATCCCATTCATATAAAGTGAAGTCTTCTTTGTATTAAACTATAATTTTATTGGATGTGCGCTCCTATCTTTTAACTGTATGATCCGAGTTATCCGAACTTAGAGAATCTGTCTGGTTGTTTCGTTACAACAGAAGAGCTCAGCCAAGAACATAGTGAAGGTCTCTGAAATCATTATATTGTCAATTGCTATCTGTAAGCCCTTAGCATCGCAAAAACAATCTTCTAGATCAAAATCAACAGCGTCAAATGATTTCCTAAGTAGTTTTGCACAATAGCAATTTTTGAACATACTACTCTAATAGCAGCAAGCTTCAAAAGAGTGGTCTGGTAAATGAATGACATACAGAACCACCATCAGCAGTTATACTATATAGAATAAAAGGAAAAGAGATGAAGAAAAATGAATGGGAGGAAAGAACTGAACATGAATTCAATATGATAGCTTGTAATCTTATCTGAACATCTAACTTTTCCTTAAACTCCGAGTAAAAGAAGCAAATCATATCTAATAAAATTGAAACATTTACATTTTTCTTCTAATTTATTTCTTCATCTACACCTGCAAACTAAGAAAATGACTGTAAATATTTCAACAGCGAAAGAAAAAACACTCGTTTATTTTCTGTAGAAACTGTGTGGGATTTTGCATTCACATTTTCGCCCGCTGGGTGTTTAATCAGCCGCCCCCGAGGTGATTAAAAATTTTATCCGGGCGCATTTAATGGTTAATAAACGTTATATGTTGGCGAAAATCGTTACTATCGCGCCAAAATAGGTTTCGTTATTGGTGCGCTACGCCGTGCCGTACGGCAGGTATTAAAATATTATGCGGAAAAGAGAAAAACGATTTTCACGCATGGATTTCGAATTTCATCGGTGGTCCGCATGTGAATACATATATATATGTTATATATCGAGTGCGCGCGATAACATCCAGATTAAATATTCCCCGGATGTTTGCACATGTATTTTTTTTTTCTGGAATTATTAATATTCCATCGGTGATTAAAAAAAAAGTTTATTAATTATACACACAGAGAGAGAGAGAGAGAGAAAAAATTACAGACTTTCAAGCTCTGAAAGAACGACCTCTAGCTTTAGGAAAAAAAAATACGGCTAGTGCTAGATAGAATGTTTTCCTTCCATTCGCGAAGCCGGAAAGCGTCCGCTCCTTTTTTTTTGTATTCGCCGTCCCACCAGATATACAGCTTGTTCTTATAAGTTTAATTCCTCCTTGGTAAAATATGTGGTGTGTCGTTTATCAACGCCAGCATAAATACCCCTGACCGAGCAATCAAGTCCCTATATTTTTTGGCCGGAAGCAACGCAAAGGAAGGCAACCCCCGCACCACCCACCGTACGCTAAGGGTTGGGGAGGAGGGAAAGATAGTGCGAAAGTGTTGGGGAAATTTTTCTAGGCAAATGTTTACAATTAAAACACTTCGTTATTTCCTTTCTTCATTTTGATATAACAAAGTGTTTTAATTCAATAGCGATAACTTTGCAGAGCTCAAATAAAACCGTGAATAGATTTGATTAGTCTATATAAAGTTGATTAATTGAAACGTTTCAAGGTATAATCTATTATAATTATGTGTGACAGATTTTTATTATTAATTGTTACAAATAGAGATCTAAAGTAGAGCATCGTTGGTCAAGGGTTGTATTCTGATGGGCTACTATTAATTTTTATATACCATGTAATTTTTTTGAGTATGTATAAACTTGAACAATCAACTAATCATTTTCTTTTTATTTTCAGGTACGTATTGAAACAGTAGACTCTATACTTCATGAAGACTTATGGGTAAGATATAAATAAAATTATTTTCTTGTTCATTTCTAATCGTTTAGGGTGTGTTTGATCTTATCAACTACTCAATTCTTGGCATAAAAAACATCCCTTCATCAACAATGATGATGGTGGTTTGTAGAAGGCAACATTCGTTGGTCTTTTATGTCACCTCTTAAGTCCTACTCCTTAAGGTAACCTAAACTTCTTGTGAAGTCGAGTGGAGTGTTACCCAGCTTTAACCAATCTGGCCAATATTTTCCAAATACGAAACACCTGAGATATTTGAGTGACTTGCATTCATACAGGACGTGTCTTAGGGTCTCCTCTTCTTGCTCGCATTTTCGACATGGGGGATCTTTTGCCACCTTATGTTATGGAGGTGCTTGTTTAGTTTGCAGTGCCCAATAAGGGTATCGATTAGCAGCTGCAAACTGTTTCTTGGCACATGTTAAAATTTCAACTGTTTCTTGGTAGTTTAATGTAAATTTCCTGCTCAGCTTCGTTGTTGTTGAGTGGATGAAGGTTTTGGCGAACGCATACTTGCCAGTTTTTCTTACTTTTTAGATCAAAATTCATTCTAATAATAAATATTTGTTACAAGTTTTTTTTAGTTTTTAGCACGACATAAATTGTATCCTACTTTACCTTCATTACTTAATTTATTTTTAAGTTATATAACTATTTCTTACTGAAATATATATCTTTTTTTTAAAGTATTATTATTGCAAAACAGGTGAAACCTTTTACATTTTTTTCGTTTCGTTTTTTTTTTTCATTATTAGTTAGTTTTTGGCTTCACAATCATATTTTCATCATAGCCGGACACACATAAATCTTGTACATTAACATCAGCGCGCTCGATGAAAGTTATTTCTATTTGGTGGTGAATTGTGGCGCGCGGATTATTATGAATTACAGCCGGACGCTGTGTTTTAGCCTGTTTATTTTGAAATGCATTAATTTTACATTTTAAATGGAACAGGTGATTAATACGGCGCGCCGGATTTATCTAAAGACAGAGAAGAACAGGGCGGAGCAATTATTTATTTACATAATTATTATTATAATTTTTTAAATAAACCAACCATTTGTGCTTGTAAATTATTTATGTGTGTGTGTGTGGAAAAGAGTAGCTCGTCAAATTTAAGTATCGAACACCACAATTCGGTCAATACGTATATATGTGCGGTGAAATGCATATAAATGGAATTGAATTTGGACATGCATGTGAATTTAGTGCCTTTGTGCTCGTGTGTGTCCGTGGTTTGGATGACGGGGACGTGTGGGTGTATGTGTGTGTGTGTGGGGGCGACGAGGGGGCCATCAGGGGACCGTGTTTAGGGACGGGCGCGGCAATGATGGGCGCGCGGGTGGGGCCCTTTGACAACTGCGTGGGGCTCCGATACTAATGGGTACATACAGGGACGGAACACGTTCTATATTTGTACTCCAAACATCAATACCCACATGATAGTGTGAGCGAATTATAGATTTGTGATATGTGTCGGACTTATTCCGATTCGCCAGGTACGACATGATCGATCATAATTTTGCCCCCAGCCTTCGTGCCTGACTGATTTTCAACAGGCGACATCGATACGATTTTAACATAAATATCTTTAAATTATTAAGAGCAATTTTCAAATTTCTATTGAAATGGCATAAAACATTTTTCTACTAAAATAAGTAATTGTGCTGGCTTTTAATCACAAGAATAATCTAAAAATTATTTTTATCTTCAAGTACGATAATGCTCGTTATTTATGTAAATTATTATAATTAAGTTACCTCTAACAAGTTTTACTGTAAAAGGTAGAAAAATAAGAATTACTTTAATATTTCTTTCAATTTCAATACCAATAGTACAAGATTGGTAAAATGTCCACAATTGTCGAGCCAAGAATAAATTGCAATTTACTCCTACCTTAAAAATAATATTGTAACATGTTTTCTCTGTAGCAAAAAAATGTTTTTAGTAAAAAATTAATTCGGGAAAGTTGTACGTAAAGATTTTTTAATTTATTCCTTCAATAAAAATTATCTTTCATTCATTTTTAGAAAGTACTGATTGTGTTATAAAACCTGATGGGTGGAATAGTTTCCAATTAGATTTGCTTAGATTAGATAGCATTACAGCACAGTGACCTGGTTAGGTCTTTTGTACTAATACTCTACTATATTACTAGTAATTCAATTTCCTTGGTAAGGTCAATTAACTTTCTAGGAGGCCATGCTCTGATCCGTTCTTCCTATAGGGCTAGTTTGGTGGTAGCCAGTGCTACACACAAGCTTAGGATGTACTTGGCCGTTTCTTCTGCCAATTTGCAAAGTCTACATCTTATCTTATCCACTATCTTAAGAAGATGGTACTTGGGCCGTAACAAGTCTTATCTCGTTTTAGTGAGGAGCAAGAGCTGTATTAGCCCTGTTTGACGAGAGGCAAATAAACATTTTGGATTGCCTTTGACCTGATGTGTTTATCCAGTACCCTGTTTGCACTTTCTAATCCACTCTTGACCCACGCCCTTTCTATGTACTCTTGATAGCCTACATGTAGGCTTTGATTCGATCATAGTATCACTTTGGTGATAGAATATGAACTTTCAACAACTAACAGCCTCAACTATTCAGTTATCGATCATAGTAGTCGCAGCTCCTTTTTTGGTAAGAATATCGTCATGTTTATTGCCTATTACATTTGAGTGGTCTGGTACTTACATTAGAATGAGTTTGTTGCCCATCGCCAATTGTTTCAGAGCATATTTACAGTTTCAAATAATTTTGGAATTGAAGCTGTACGCTTTGAGATTGTTAAGGGTATCCTGACTGTTTGAAATAGGACCGATGTGTGCGCCTTTATAGCTCTTTTTCGTACAAACTTTTCAAGATTTTTGTTTTATCCTATAGGACTAATAATTAGAAAAACACGAAAACATTTCGTAAATATACAACAACGAGTCTAACTAAGTCTACAAAACAAATCACTTATTGAATGGGCTTTGTTCTAAAGGAACTGATTGCCTATTCCGGAGCCCGCTTCCGTTTTTGATGCAACTGTTTACCAGATTACAGAGTTATATTTTAGTTTTTTGATACGATTCAGGCTGTCTTGGCTACTGTCAATAATCACTTCAAAGCACTACACGAAATCAAATTTGGTCAGCATTACTTCCGACGGTGTTTGTGTAAAATCTGGTTTAAATATATGATGGTAGAGGCGTTTACTTCATGGTACATCTTGAATGACTTGTAATTGAGACACAATAACTAAAAGTTTAGTTTGATAATGGCCAGCTTATAGTCGAAACTATAGTCACTGTAATTTTTAAAAATATAATGGTAAAACAAAGTTATTGTGTCTCAATTACAACTTTGGTTTAATGAGGCTTAGATTTTTCTGATTTTCCTGTACCATGTCAGTCCAGTCTCATCGCACCCATTAGACTTTCTTTTCTGATTTATTCGTACAGTTTAAATAAGTCAAGTAAAGCTTCCATTGCCACATAGGGGGAGGTGTGCATAGGCCCCGTGATGCCAAAACATGTTATTCCCTATTGTGTTTGAAGCTTCTTCTGTGAGCCATATGTAATAAACACGTTGCAAGTCACTTCGCCTATCAATAATTTATAAATTTAGTTTGCTGAAAACCTAGTATTACATCAACACTCGAGACGTTGATAGTATTCTCCGTGCGCACACAACAAAACCGAAGGCATGTACAATATGGGTAAGATCAAGGCAGGACATGTCGTCGACATCCTCGGCGACGAGATGACGCGCATCATCTGGGATTCGATCAAGGATAAATTGATCCTGCCCTTCCTCGACATTGACCTGCACGTGTACGACTTGGGCATTGAGAATAGGGACAAGACCAAGGACCGCGTCACCGTTGAGTGCACCGAGGCTATCAAGAAGTACAATGTTGGCATCAAGTGTGCCACCATCGCGACCTGAAGAAGATGTGAAAGTCGCCTAACGGCACCATCAGGAATATTTTAGGTGGTACCGTGTTCAGGGAGGCGATCATCTGTTTGAACATCCCTAGGTTGGTCACCGGATGGAATAAGCCCATCATCATCGGCCGTCACACTCACGCCGATCAGTACAAGGTCACAGATTTCTTCGTGTCTGGTAAGGGTAAACTAGAGTTGGTCTACACTCTAGACAGTGGTAGCCCTCAGAAATACGAGGTGCATGAATTTAATCGTCCCGGCGTTGCCCTTGGTATGTTCAATACTGACGAATTCATAACTACTATCGCACACTCGTCATTTAAATACGCGCTTGATAGGAATTACCCGTTGTACCTCAGCACGAAGAATACTATCCTGAAGAAGTACGATGGAAGGTTTAAGGATATCTTCCAAGCTATTTACGATAGGGAATATAAGCCACTGTTTGAAACTAAGAATATTTGGTATGAACACAGATTTATTGATGATATGGTTGCCTATGCAATGAAATCTGAGGGTGGTTTTGTTTGGGCTTGTAAAAACTACGACGGTGATGTCCAGTCCGATTCCGTAGCCCAAGGTTACGGATCTTTGGGATTCATGATGTCAGTTTTAATCTGCCCTGATGGCAAGACCAGCCACTATCACCGATACCAGAAAGGACAAGAAACATCGACCAATCCGATCACCTCCATCTTCGCCTGGACGCAGGGATTATTACACCGCGCCAAGCTCGACAACAACAAGGAGTTGGCGAAATTCGCCACCACCCTCGAACAGGTGTGCGTGGATACGATCCAGTCAGGTTTTATGACCAAAGATTTGGCCATCTGCATCAAGGGCATGAACGGCGTGAAACGTTCTGACTACATGAAAACATTCGAGTTTATGGATAAACTTGCCGATAATCTTAAGAAGAAATTGTTGGCGTGACCAAATACCCGACTTTGATTTTTTTTTAAGAAAACGAAATTTTGGATGGAGATATTTTTTATATTGCGGTAATTGGTGAAAAAAAAAGATTTTACTACCATAATGTACAGTCAATGTATCATTTTGGGTTTCAGTTTCCATCATCGGCTAATCCATAGTACCACTGTAGCTTTGCAGATTACTTTTTTCTAGGTGTATGTTCCAATAAAGTTTCCTAACCAGTATTAAACCCAAATATTTCTCCTAATTTCTTGTCCGTTACTTTGGGAGCCTTGATATTCAGCTTCCTACGATTAGTGAAAGGTACCACCGCAGTTTTGTCAGGATTGATATTGAAGCCTTTCCTTAGACACCGTTTTACTATGGTCTTGGGCTAAGGATGTAATTATGTTGTCATAGTTTCTAATGTCAGTTGGTAAATAAAAGGTTTTATGTGCAGTAGTATTTTACTCATTAAGAATCTACTCCATACACCCAACACAAGAATATTGCAGCAAATACTGTGAGTAGCCCATTCCCAGAAAATAGAGTTCTACACGAGACCGAAGGTTTGAGCCCTAAGATTGCCTAAGTGTCCACTTTTGATTGACAAATACTGCGTTAATGTTTAAGAAGCTACTCCAATGGATTATACAATAATGACAATTGCCATGTCGTCGGTGTAACCTTGCGTATAATAACCCTTGTCGACTAAGATTATCAGGAGGTCATCTAAGGTTGTCAGGAGATCATACACCATAATACGGCGATAGTACCCCGCCTTGCGGGTACCATTTTACTGTGGCTACCGCTTCTGATTCACTTATCTTAAGGTTTTTTTGAAAGTACGGCCATGATCTTGATGGTCCTTTTTATACTGTTTTTATAGGGTTAAGTTGTTAAATATATTATATATCTGTCATGCTGACATTAACAGCCAGAAAATTATCGCCGAAAAAGGGGACAAAATTACTTAACAAAAGTAAATATAGAAGATTCCGGATGTCGAAGAGAATACTAGTTCCCTCAACATCATGGTAAACTCCACCCGTGCTTATTTTGCCCAAAATAGTATGTATGTTTTCATTTTTACTAATTTGTTTATAATTATTACTCAAGAAAGGAGACCAAAGATAAATAAATAAATAAACGCATCTTCAATATCCACGAAAATACTAAATGCAATCTCCTTGTGTTGCAATCAAGCTTCTATGCCTGTCTGGAGACTATGAAGTGTATCCATAGTAGATTTACCAGGTTGATAGGCAATGGAACGGATTTGCTTTTAAGCTACTGCTCCTTATATTGTTGTCTATAATTTTCTCCATAACTTTTAGGACAAATTTAGGCTGTACGAATGATGAAGTTTCATCGGATGGTCTTGGGTCCGCTTTGGGGATAAATATCACCCTAGCCTCATTCCATTTCATTGGAATATAGCCTAGCGTAAAGCTAGCTTACAGGTTACTGCTTGAGGAGCATATGACATCTTTTCCTATGATTCTACAGTTGGTTTGTAGGCAAGATCGCTAGTCCTGCCCCATCGTGTCTTCTCTTGGATTACTTATTTGTTCTATTGTTCGTTTCCATTTTGTCAGGTCTTTGGTTTTCCTTTTTATGTCATTCCAAGTGTATCTGATTTCGCTATGTTCGAAGTGGATCTGTCTTTTCCATGTTTTTAGCGGTCTTCATTTCCTTCTTGTGCTATTGATAGTCTAGTCCAGGGCTTGTTTCCATTTCCATTTTCATCGTTTAATTCGTATCTCTACAGGTTTTTGCCTGCACTTTCTCCATAGCTCTTTGTTTGTTATTTTGTTTGGCCAGTTAATTCCCAGTATCTTGCGAAGGCATTTGTTTATAAAGGACTGTCATTTTGTTATTTCCATTTTCTTCGTAGTCCACGACTCGCTTTTGTACAGCAGCACACTAATAACATTGCTAATAATAGATTAATTAACAGAAAAATGTTTCACCACAGGATAGGTCAGAATTTAATTAATCGTAATAACATTGTTGTCAAAAAGACTAAGTTTTGTTTTATGGTCATATCTGAGACAATTTTCACACTTTATTTAGTTGGTTCAATGCACTTTGAGCACTGACACTAATTGTCAGTAATGGAGGGCCGAAAAAAGACATAAAGAAGTCTTTTCTCGACCCTCCATTAATGACAATTATACTTCCTAGGTAATAGAATGACTATATTTATGTTATTGTTCTTCTTCAAGTTTTTTTCTGTGTTGGATTGAGTTTTACTCTTTCTCACATTTATTTTTAGGTTATGTTGTTTTGCTGCTTCGTGGATTAGTTCTTCTGTTTTTTCCTTCATGGTTTTAATATTTTCTTTGAGTAAACAAATGTCAAAAAATTCGAGGTCCTTCAAGTTTCTGCTGTCTTCATAACGTCGTCGATGATTACTAAAAACAAGAAAGGTGACAGGTTGGAGCCTTGTCTGACGTCGGTTTCTATTTTAATGTCGCGTGTTAATTCACCATGTATGTCTACTTTTCCAGAATAGTTTACGTAAAAAAATGTATCATTTTTATTAGTTTTCTTGGCATACCATAGCTTTCTAGAATTCCCCAGATACGTTTCCTGTTTATCTTGTCAAAGGCTATAATGTTAATTACAAATTCTTTTTGCCATTCTATAGCCTGGTCCACAATTATTCTCAAGGTCGTAATATTGTCCTGCATGATTGCATTTTTTTAATTCTTTCATAGTCATGATCTTGCTATGATACCCCTCCAATTTTGGCATTTCGTCTTATCACCCTTCTTTGGTATTCTGACTACAACTCCTTTCTTCCAGTCCTCTTGTATATTTTTTTCTGCCCATATTTTTTTTTTAGTAGAGTGTGCATAATACTTATTGGATGTTCTTTCCCTGCTTTCAATATTTCATTTACGATTCCGTCTATGCCTGGTGTTTTCCCTCTCTTTGGTGTCTTAACAGCTTCTGCTACTTCGTTTTCTGTTATTTTACCTGTGTCCATGTCTATTTATTTATCTGTTACCTTTGTGTTAATTCTTGGTATCACCTTCTCTTGGTGAGTTAATTCGAAAAATTCTATCAATCGTTCCCTAATTTCCTCTTCTGAGTTAAGTATCTTTCCTGTTTTACTCTGTAGTGTTGTTATTTTTGCTTAGTTTATCCACCGCCGGTTATGATTTTTACTACGTTGTGCATTGTTTTCATCTAGTTTTTGCTTGCCGCTTTTTTTGCTATGTTCAGTTGTTCTTCGAGGCTTTTTCGTTTGTCTCGTCTTGATAGTCTTTTAATTTCCTTGTCTAGTATCTTGTATTTCAGTGCCAGTTTTTTTTGTATTTTCTTCGTTGTTACAAGATAGTATTTTCTGTTTGAGGTGTCTTCTTTCTTCTATTTTATGACGGGTGTCGCGAACTATCCACGTTTTGTGGTTTTTCTTCTTCATATATTCATATTCATATTCATTTATTTCACATTTGCCACAATATACAAATTACATAATAAATAAAAACTAATGTGCTGCGGATGTGTTTGTCATATAATAAATAATTACATTTGAAAGTCTGGTCAAAAAAGAAAAAAAAATATTCTTACTGTTTTACATGTAGCTTCCTTGTTTGTAAATACTTGATTGTAGAGGCTTTTACTTTGTGACACATATTTTATAACTTTAAATAAAATAAAATAAACTTTGTTTATATCACACATTAGTTTGATAATGACCAGCTAAATTGTGTCGAAACTATAGTCACTAAGAATAATAAAGTGTGTGATATAAACAAAGTTTATTTTATTTTATTTAAAGTTCCTTGTTTGTATTTCTTCCATAGTTGTTCGTTTGTTAATTTGTTCATTCCATTCTTTAGCAGCTGTTTGTAGGCGGTTGTTAGGTTCGGATTTCCAGTTAGCCAATACACATTGTAGTTCTCCCTCCATACTTTTTTGGATTTGTTCGCAGCTAGAGTTGCAATCTGCTCCCCCCGTTGCTCTGACAACTAGAAGCATATTTTTCATTTATTTTCGATTGTCAAGTCGCCTTGTGTATGTTCTTGTGCTTGAATCGGTTCCAGTCTGCCCAGAAATTGGTGAATAGTTCTCCGTTTGCATTTAGTTTGCTCATACCCTCTGTGCTCGTTATTTGTTCTTTTCCTGCGTTATCCGCTCCAATTTTTGCATTGAGATCTCCTGCAGGTAGGAGCTATTATATTTAGCCTCTGCCGTAGCAGTACTGGGAAAATGCTATCTGAGCCTGGTGTTTAGAACGGTGTAGAGCTTTTAACTGCCCATTCAATTTCTTTTCTTTGGTAATAAGTTTACTAGCCTTTTGTTTTTGCTTTCTCTAGTAGGTAGGAATGTGTTCGTTTCGCAGATTGAGCAGTGTTTTCTTGGGAGAACACAGGTGTTGAGCTTGAACAGCCCACTGCGACTTTTCTAACTTCCATCTTTTTTTATTCACTCCGATGCTGTTGGAGTGGTCTTTGGACAGGACTTTGTAGATCCTGGCTGTTACGGTTGTATCAGTAACACCCTCGCAGAACATTATCCATGTTTTCCTTTTCGATTTTCTCAACTCCATACACTCCATACACTTCTTTGCACTGCTGAAAGTTTGTCAGTTTTGCATCTTAAGGCGACCTAAATCCTTGTTCCACAAGGGCAAGTCTCTGGAGGAAGAACTCCACTTTAGCGGACAACTGGATTCATATACCATTAGAATGCTATTACTGAATAGAGCCGCTGCTGTTTCTAGCTCTTTTATGGTCTGTATGTTGAGGTAGAGATCGTCGGTTCCCACACTTAAGCACTCTCAATAGAGGCTCCAGTCTGTGTTCCTCGGATTTCCACACTCCATTGCGTTTGCATTTGTGGCCTCTATGTCGAACTCAATCTGCTTATAGTACGACACAGAGGGTTCTTCCACAACATTAAATTTTTAATTGTACTTGCTGTGAATGGTTCAGCTAAAGTAAGGTCTAACACCTTTATCCTGATTGCATTCATAAAAGTAAGCTCGCTAGCTCTATTAATATCTCAAAGACCCAACCCAATATATATAGAAAATCTAATTTGAATATTCCCCATCTTTGAAGGGTTCTACAACTCAACGTCGAAAATTCGATAATCATTGTAATATTTTAATTCAAAACAGATTGTATAATTGCAAAATAATAACATCTATTGTTTAAAGCGTTGCATTAAGATTCCCTTGTTGGTTGGATAATCATCTAAAATGGAAAACTGTCAACTACTCTACTCTGGTCCGTACCTTTTCACATGGAAACAATAATTTAAGAATGTATAACCCTACTTACGGTGTAAATCCTTGGAAATCCAAAAACGAACACGTTAGTAGGTAGGTAGGGCCGCAATCGGAAAATAAATCCGCTGCGGGACAAACGGTAATTGTCTATCAATTAAGTTTCCAAAGGATTTGCATGCGGTCGCATTGGGTCAGTGATATCAAGGCGTACACACACACACACACACACACACACACACACACACACACACACACACACACACACACACACAACTATGTCATAAATGGAACGGTTTGAATATCAATAGGTAATTACCGCTGATCTAATTGGAATTAATTGGACCAGATTTTATCAGCAGAACGGGCAATAATTGCATCGTTCAAAAATGATTTAATCGCCGGCTAAAATACACCCCGATAATAGGAAATTATTGATGGTAACGAAGCGGATCGTTAATTATTTTCCCAGCAATTCAATTTACATACTTATTTATATACTTGTAGCGGCTACATTATATCAATTATAATTATTGAGTTTGTATATAACTTTAATCTTTAATTACACAATTTATCATCAAAAGGATTTTCTTTTAGTATGTTAAAAGTGTTCGATGCATTTACAATAGTTTTGTTATTGTAATACCATCGAAATTATGGTGATTTAAAGATTTGGGAAGAAAAATGAATCACCAAAATACAAATTGATTTATGGTTAAAAGTTTTTGTTTATATACACGTTTTGATCAAAAACGTAAATTTCACCTGAGGATTCTGTTTAAAACCTTAGGATTTGCTAATGATGATTTAAGGCTTGCAAATCCCTCCGTTCTCTTCTGATGAGGTCCAAAATAGATTGGAATTCAATATTTCTTCAATATTTTTTTTACTTATTTCTTAATGAGACATTATGAAATATTAGGTAAAGAATTAATAAATACTTGGTTTGTTTCATTGTTATTTTATATTTACTCAACTGGTTTTGTTTGTTACGGCATTATTAAGATGAATTTAATGTTTTAAAGATTTTGTTTCAGAATTATATAATATTTTAATAGTGTTTACATGTTTAACTGTTTATTTTCTTTTTAATTACAATTTTTGTGAATCCTGGCGAAGCAGTGACATATCAATTCCTGGTGTTTATGAATGATGGTGGGCAAACCTGAATAGTTTGGCCGGCTTCCGACGACGTCGTGGACTGCGGGGGGGCATAAAATAAAAAACTATAAAGGAGTAATAGGAATCTATGGCGTCGCCGAAATATGGGAGACATAAAAAAAAAAACTTTTATATTTTTTTATATTTTGTTTGTGATGCCGAGGGTAAATATATCTAGTCCAATCCTGTATTTATGGACGCGGAGGCAGCTAATGGTCTAAGCTGACTCACTGCACCTCTCCTCTGCGGGGGTGTTTTTTTCAGTCACTCGAATAATAGAGGCACCTCATCCCACCCTTCCATCATCCCTGTTTACACATCCGCTCGTTCGGCCCCCTCCACGAAATTAAGACGTGCCCAGAGGGCTTTCGGCGCGGCTCCGGGCCTACATGAATGATGTAATTATTAGTTCCACTGCACAAAACTATTTCGGTAGCCGGGGTAGAGATAATTTCGTAAGATTATGGCCGCCACTACCACCGAAACGTGACAGCCGTATTTTTTTTTCTTTTTGATTTACCGCCATACACTCATTCAATTTTAATGAGTGGCCTACATTTATCACTCCGGTAATTACAGATAAGTCCGCGATAAAATAAAAATACGGTGTATGTATGTTTTACACTCGAATAAAAATTGCAATTTGTAAATAGTCCATTTATCGTTTCATCGTAATTAATTGTTAAAGGTATGACACATTTTTAAGTTTAATTTTTGATCAACTCAATATAATTATTATTATTGAGTAATTAATTTTATCACTTTATAATATTTATCTGAAGAACTATGGAAACTACTGTTTTACATTAAATAGTATACTAGTTATTAGGTTCGGTACTCTAAGGTAAAAATATAGTAAGCGTTTTACAAAATAGGTCGCAATCAACTAAAAGGTCACAAGGTACAAATATATTAGATGTATAACTGAAGTGCCCATTAAAATTATCTAGAATCAGATAAACGTTGCTTAGACTGGAAAATTACCGCGAATTAAGTTGTATACGCAGGTACGCAACCCAGACGCATCAAATAAAATAAATTATTGACTACCGTAAACATTATCAATCGACTGATCTATTCTATAACATGTTTAATACTTATCTATTACCTTTTCAGCTTTCAAGATTTCAATAATATATTAAAGTTTAATGTAACATTTCTTCAATAAATTTTGTAATGTATTTATATTTACAATTATTTTTATAACAATGAAATATTGTAATCATCAACCTTATAAGGTTATTCGACCAAATTGAAATCCCTCAATGTTAACTTGCAAGTGTAATTTTAATTTCGCCGTAATCTCCGCTAAAGCGATCAATAACTAAAGCATTTTTAATTAGCAATTTTAATTAAGTTTTTCTTGTTAATCTTCTCATGAAAATTCAACATGAGTAACCTAATTTCGATAAAATCGATGCCCCCCACTTAAATGTATATAGCAAAAAAAAAAAAAAAGTGTACGGTATATACTTTATAATTGAGTTGCGTAAAATAATCACGAACGGAAAGGGGGATGTATAAAATAATCTCTGGCTGTTTTACAATAATAAATTTATATGTAGGGTGGGTAGGTGAAATGATAATAGAGTTTGTGTGTTTAAATGTATTTATAAACGTGTATTGACTTCGTGATTTATCAGATAAATGTACGGGGTTGTATAAAAGTGAGAGTAATGAGTAATGATGTATGTTATATGTAGGGTGGGTGGATGTCCTCAAGTATCAGATATTACTACATTCGTCTAAAGTGACTATAAAGGCGCGAGGAATCTTTATTTTTGGCCTTTACTTTCTTGAAGATGTAAGATGGCAGTTACAATAAATTCGGAGCATTATGTGGAGATATTATTCAGCTTCAACTTCAAATAATATTTAATCAACCAAATATTTTCCATTTTATTCAACGATCCTTCGCTATCTATCTTGCAACTTCATGATTCCTCGCTCGTAGGATTTCTGGTCTTTTTCAGCAAAAAAAAACTGAACCAAGTGAGATTTAAGGTCTTCGTCATTTGTAAACGTTTTACAATTTAAAATAATTATAAATAGTAATTCGATGGTGCCAGATGAGGGTTATATGAGGGATGTAACATCACTTTCTAACCAATCTCTAGTAATTTCCCACGAGTGGCCCAAGGGTGTGTGAGGTCTCTCCATGGTGCGATTTACAAATTCTGGCCGTTTTTCTTTGATTGCTTCTTCTAGTTTTGTGAGTTGTGAGCAGTAAATATCTGAATTGATCGTTTGTTTCCTTGGAAGTAGCTCAAAATGTAAAATACCTTTGTAATTCCACCATGATATTTTTCTGATGCAATTTAGCTTTCGACGTGCTTTGAGTTGGTTCATTTTTCTTACACCATGATCGTTTTCGGAAAATATTGCTGTATATTATCCATTTTTCGTCACCAGTGATGATACTTTTCAGAAAGCGATCGGTTTTAATACGTTTAATAAAACATATCGCAAATGCTAAGTGAAACTCTTTCAGTTCAATAAAAAGAATGGTTGCGACCGTTACTACGTGGTAACAATTGATGCGGTACCCAAATATCAAGCTTTTTAATAATCTCAAGAGGTTTTTAAAGTATTTTTCTCTCGCAGTATGCAATACACACTTAACCTCTCTGCTGTCTCACAAACAGCTATGTGACGATTCTGTTCAACTCTGGTTTTGATTTGGTTGTCAATTCAGTTTTTCGTCTTGAATTTTCAGAAATTCTGGAGCGTAGGTGCTGTTAAGCAATCATCGCCAAAAACTTCACATATTTTTTTGTGAGCTTGAGCAGCTTTCTTTCTTTTGCGGAAATAAAAGAAAAGTAAAATATGCCGAAAATGTTCGTTTCTTTTCTCCATTTTAAAAACAACTTACAACTAGCAGCAACAACATAATCAAGTATTAGCTGCTGCTAAAGAAACGTCAATGTGACTGAGATCGAATGGTATCCAGTAAAGTACGCCTCTAACATAGGTAATTCATAAAAATGAAGCAATATAACTATGAGCAATTACCGAAATTACGTAGCTACCAAACACATAGCTTGGATTAAGTCTAAATACAAGAACGGTGCGTGGCAAAAGGATTTCGAGGATTGGATAACAGAAAAGGGCATGTGGGATTAGTTGAAACGTTGAGAAGAGTGGAAGGAAATAAAAGGGAGAATTAGGTGGCCAATAAAAGAGGCAACGGCGAAGGGAAGGATATAATAATAGTTGGAAATAAGAAAACGTATGAAAGATGACAAAGTGGTATTCACGGAGGTTGGAGAAGATCTGGCATAGGTTAAATATCAGCACGGAGTGTTGTGTATTAATAAAAATCTGGGATGAAATAACAAGGGAAAGATTATACATCCGGCGAAGGAAGGTGGGTGGTTGGGGCTGATTTTAAAGAAAGATTGAGGTAATTGGGGAGAGGGATTAGCGATTATATTACGATGATTGAAAGACCTCATAAAATAACGAGATCAGGCAAGTGAATGAGGTGATGACGGAGATATTAAATGGGTGCAGAGAATGGGATTAGGAAGGTAAGAAAACATAAATTGGGCCACAGAAATTGGCAGTAATTGATTATATAGTAATCAGGAGCTTTTCAAGGAATGAAGTAAAAGTAGTGATGATATGATTATTTACCAGTGAAAGTAGAGAAGTGCATAGGCGAAGATGAGGAAGTAAAGCAAGAACAAGTATGTGAGGAATTAAAGAGTGATGCAAAAGCTATTAGGCATATGAAGAACAGGTTGGTGGAGATTCAGTAGAATGAAAAGCTTACAAGATGTTACAGAAGAAAAGTGAAGAGAAAACAAGGGAAAAGAGGAAATGAAAAAGGCAATAAGGGAATAAAAACAGAGACGATAAAAACAGTAATTTAGTACGCGTAAAAGAAAAAACATACAGGCTCCGGAAAAAACGAGTCAAGAATTACGAATCTATAGAAATGAAACAAAAATGTTGAATATTTAAAAAAAAAGGGGGAAAAAGATACTCCTTTTAATCTCTTTATCATAACAGGAATGGACGAAAAATGTAGAGAAATCATTGAACTTTTATGTGCACGGAATTCTAAAGCAAACATTTGATGATTTCGCGAAGGAAGAGGTAGAAAAAGCTTTTGGTGAAGTAAAACAAGGAAAAGCAGCAGGTATGTATGGTTAACTATTACAGAGTAATAACGGTAATAAGTACCGGGTATAAGTTTGCCATGGCCATGGTGAAAAACTGGTTTGTTATCAAAAACTCAAGGAGGTTTTAGAAGAGGTAGGGGAACAAGAGATGAGATCTTTATTTGATAATTATAGTAGAAAGAGACATGAAAAGATATGTGTATGATGTATTTTTACACCTAAAAGCAGCATATATACCCGAAAGAGTTTGCTAGAACGTCTGAGAAGGGAAGGAGTAAGTGATAAATTGGTAGATTGGATAAGAATAGTGCATAAAGAACCGTGGGTTGTTGCGAAAGAAGAAACAAATATTGCAGATAAATTTAGGATACTCCCTTTAAGTAAACGACACAAATTTGTTTACTTATTACTTGTCTACATTTCGTACATCTAACATTTAATAAAATAAGTGAAAAAAGTGACAAACTTGTGTCGTTTACTCATATCAACATCTTCACGTACACGAACAACCCAATTAATACCCCCTTAATTGCCTTAATTTATACATTAGTTAATTAGATGTGCTTAAGAAAGGGAAAACTGGTGGAAAAAAGCAAAGTATGGATGATGTATTAATGCCGTGAGATTTAGAAGTAATAAAGAACGTCTTGAACGTGTATAAATGTATGGAAGGCGAAATGGATGAAGTTTAGCAATACAAAAAGAAAAGAAAGAGTAGAATTGCGTGGTGAAGTAATTGAAAGGGTTAAAACAATCGAGTATATAAAGTTTATTTTTAAAAATACAGAAACGTGTAAAATGTGTGCAATGAAAGAGAAGCAAAGCGTGGAGTGTTATAAAAGAAAAGTGAGGAAAAGTTTCGAGTGGTGTGTAAATTATGGGAAGTCAATTTTATTCTGTGAGGTGGAATAAGAGTTTATAAGTTTTTTTGTCAAAAAATATGAACGTGACATAATATATAAATTTTCGTTCTGAAAACAAATAATGCCATACATCAAATAAACTGGTGAAAGACTACCAAAGTAACCTCTACTGACAGCAGAGTAATGAAAGTGGAAGATCACGTGGACGTGACCGTGGGCCTTTTCATTTGAAATTTTTTGAAATTTTGTATATACATTTACCTATAGAATTATTTGTAAGTCTCGAAACAGTTATCTTCACAGTGGATAAATAAATAAATATCAAATATCAAACTGTAGTTTCTGAAGCGTATGCATGTGGGAGTTCAAAAGTCGACTTCAGGATACATAGTTTTTCAGGAAACAAAATAGAGTAAGTCTAAAATAAATAGAAAATGAAGTTGTGTAGATTACAGGAGAAGAGACTGATGAAAGAGATATGAAGGCCATGGGTGGGTGTAGAGAAATCAAAGTAAGGAAAGAACAAAAGAGAATGGATGAAAAAGTGAAAGAGGTGAAGAATTTAGTTAATAGTTGGTTAGAGCATAGAGTGAATGTAGCGTCTTGGGTGTAAGTAAATAGGGAAGTAAGTGAAAATTCATGATAGGTAGAGATGTATCGAAAGGAGCATGTTTAAAAGGTGGAAAAGGTCACCTTGACAAGAGCTGTATGTAGATCAGGAGCGACAGGTAAAAAAATTTTTTTTTAAAATGTCAAAATGACATAACACATAAAAGGTCTACAGAAATTGGACCTAAAATACCAAAATTGGGAAAAATATTGCCTCAGTAGCCAGAATAATTTGATGATTATCATCACCAGTTACCAACAAGTATAATGGGTCGAGTGGAAGAACACAAGGACATGTGAACTCCACCTTCAAGTTCTATGTTTAAAATTTTTGAGTTAGTGAATTTGTGTACATATTTGTATGTACTTTTTTTAATAGAACTTGTAAAGTAAGTAAAATAAATAAATAAATAAATAAAAGCTAAATTACCTGAGAGGGGAAAGGATACTTAGAGGCATTGATTTATTGATTTTGATTTACTTTACTTTACATGTCCACTCAAAAAAATATTCTAACAATTAATATAAATTTATAAATTACTTAACAATTTAAAGCAGAGAACATGCAGGCGGAGTTCACGAAGTTTTCTTCCTCTCAAACACATATTACTGAATGATGGTATCCACACCAGCACTATATTTTTGCTCATTTTGTATGAGACTATTTTCTAACGTTCCATGTCATTTTGGCAGAGGAATGGGTGGGAAGTTAAATATGACAATAGGAAAACGAAAAAATTATAATAATAAGTGATGGTATTACTTAATTATTTTATGCCAATAAAGGTAATTTTTTTAACCAAAGCACATGGTTCCAACAGGACTGAGCAACGCCATAAACGTCCAACAAATCTATACCGTGAATTCTTGCAATTTTTCTCGGAAAACTGATCTCTGTGAGACGTAACATAAATAGGCCTTCACGCCGTCTTTTTTTGACCCTTAAGGACTTTTTTCTTAGACCTAAAGTTTAACCCAATAGGACAACTTCTCCTGCGCATTTGAAATAAAATAACCACCAAACATTTTGTGCCACCACAAAGTCGACACGTTGAGCTATCAAAAGGAATTGTAGTGTAAACCGCGAAGGTTTACATTTGAAAGCTATTATTTTTAAGAAACAAATTCTTAAATTTTTACTTTCACTGAATGATAGTTCGTGAATGAATTGTTTTAGCGATTTTTTTCAAATTCGAAATTTCAACGAAACAATCCACTGTGGGGTCCTCCGAGGCGAATCCAACCATTTTTTAAATATGTCTGTGTGTGTGTGTCTGCCTTTGGGCGTTGTATCTTCTGAAAGGATGAGAGTATTAAAACGAAACTTTAAACATAAACATTACTTGGCAATCCGAAGATCTGAAAAGCTTTTTGTAAGATTTTATACACTGCAACTGTTTTGGTAGTTTTTTCTTATTCTTAAAATATATTCAATTTTACAAAAACCTTTAAATTAAATTTTTAGACACCGACAAAATTAACAACTTTTGTTGTAAAATATATTTCATAAAAATAAGAGTAATAATGGCAATTTATTTCTTTGAGCGTTTATCATTATTACTCCTATTTTCATCAATAATGTAAATCAATATTTAATTTACATTTTTCATAAATTTCTTGAATTTTTTTTCAAAATTCCGTTTCTTTTCCCGATATCTTTTTAAAAATAAACAATTTTACGAACAAATTTTTAATTTACCGATCAAATGATGAACATTTTTTATTAATAACTCCTAGATTTTCGAAAGAAAAAGAAATTGATATAAATAAAAACACTTTGTAACTTTGTTTTTATAACATTTATTTTCTGTTGACTATAGTTTCGGCATCTCAACGTGCCATTATCAAAACATACAATGATTTAAACTACAATTACAGGTATATATACAGGCTGAGTTTTTTTCGATGTTCTCTATGGGGATCTCGGAAACTATAAGAGATAGAGAAACGGTTAAATGGGGAAAGAAGTGTAGATTTATGAGACGAATAAAATTCCACTTTCAAAGTTTTCAAAAAAGTCAAGGGTAACTAGATATTTTGAAAAAAGTAAAAAGTGTCAATTTTTTCAAATCAATATATCTCGGTTATTATAACAGATAGAAAAAAACTATAAAGTACAAAGTTTTAGATAATTTTATGCAGATTAATAACAAATAATCAGAAAATTTTTATCGCCATTATTTTCCGAGAGATGACGCAAACTTACATGTTTTTAAATGGAAACCATAGTTGGCTGTAACCTCATTCAAAAGGTATTTTTTTTCTCTTTAATCCAATATGGCATATGACATAGTTATTTCTAAAAATGAGTGAGTTATAGTCATTTTAAATTTTATTATAAATAAAAAATGGGTAGCCATGAAAAAGATGAAAGTAAAACAATTGCAGTTGTTTATAATAATAGCAATATTGTAATTATTAGTTCTACAAAGTTAAATAAAAATAAAAACCAGCATAAGAATAATAATTTTGTAATTATCAAATGGCCTTCTGTATGTGGTATAAACCCATTTGTCAAGAGGATAATACGTTTCTTACAAAAATATTATAAACAGATGAATCGCGATTCCCTAATTGTGGTATTTTTAATCGCCACAATGAACATAGATGAACTTAAGAGAATCCACGAGAAGTTTCACAGAGAAAACTACAAATTAAATTTGGGTTTAATCCATGGTGTGTTTGGATTAATAATTCTCGGTCCATATATTTTTGAAAGCTCACTAAGTAAAACTGATTACTTTCATTTTCTTTAGAAAACATTTGAAGATACGCTCGATTGTTTAAATTTATCATTACAAGCAAGATTAAAATGGTTCCAATATGATGGTGCTCCACCTAATAACATGTTGGCTTTACAAATTATTTAAATGATGCTTTTCCTAACTATAAGTGGGAAGAAATAAACCAATCCCAGGGCCACCTAGATCTCCCCATCTGCGCGTTTTAGAATTTTTTTCTGTGGGGTTATGTAAAAAACAAAGTATATGCAAAATCATATCAATCTGTGGATAATCATAAACTAGTTGTTATTGAAACATTTAATTCAATTTACATGAGAATAGTCAAAAAGCCATAAATTAAATTTTAAAAAGATATAATTTATGTCATAATAGTATTAATGGTGGACTCTTTGACCAAATTTTTTTAATATTAAAATTTCTCTCCCATTGATATATTGATAATTACAGAATTACTTTATGCGGTTGTTTCATTTTGATTTATCTCTGTAGAACTAATAATTACAATATTGCTAATATTATAAACAACTGCAATTGTTTTACTTTTATCTTTTTCATGGCTACCCAATTTTTATTTATAATAAAATTTAAAATGACTATAAGTTACACATTTTTCGAAATAACTATGTCATATGCCATATTGGATTAAAGAGAAAAAAAATACCTTTTGAATGAGGTCACAGCCAACTATGGTTTCCATTTAAAAAAATGTAAGTTTGCGTCATATCTCGGAAAATGATGGCGATAAAAATGTTCTGATTATTATTTTATAATCTGCATAAAATTATCTAAAACTTTGTCCTTTATAGTTTTTTTTATCTGTTATAATAACCGAGATATATTGATTTGAAAAAATTGACACTTTTTACTTTTTTTAAAATATCTAGTTACCCTTGACTTTTTTGAAAACTTTGAAAGTGGAATTTTATTCGTCTCGTAAATCTACACTTCTTTCTCCATTTAACCGTTTCTCTATCTCTTATAGTTTCCGAGATCCCCATAGAGAACATCGAAAAAAACTCACCCTGTATATGGAAACAAAAAAATTATAAATTTGATTTCTTTGTTTCCCGATATAATTAAAAAAAAAATAATAATAGCAAAAACCTTCAAACAAACCTTTTAGATACCGTTAAAAATAACCATTTATTAATTTAAAAATAAATAATAAACTCCTTTATTTTTGAAACAAAAAATAAATATTTTCAAAACTCAATTTCTTTTCCCAACATCTTTATAAATGTAAATAATTTTAGAAAAAAACATCAAGCAAATATTTTAGAAACTGACAAAGTAAACATCTTTTGTTAACAAATACTGGGCGGATCAACATAACTTCCTTGTTTCAAAACCAAATCGAACCTATGAATCAGAAAATGTTTATTTGTTTTTTATAATGTAGGCACATATATAAAGTTTTGTTTTGCACAGTTTTGAAGATCAAATCAGGTAGGTGATATTCCCCATTTTCGATATACTGAGTAAACCGATTTCTGGCGTTTCTTTCCAGTATAGCAGGGATTATGTTGGCAATTTATTTTTGGAGTTGATCTTCAAATCTTGTCCAAATGGGGAGACCGGGTCCTTAATTGAGATTAGGCGGCGCTCTGAGAAGTGTTCCGTCAAATAAGCTATCGATGCTCTTGAAATGTGAGCCATTGCACCGTCTTGTTGGAATCAAATGTCCCCGTAGTCTAACCCATCTAGCCATGGAAGAAAAAGTTCCTGTAACATGTTCACATACCGTTTCGAATTTGCTGTCACTTCATTTTCCTTGTATAACCAAGGACCAATAATTCTTGCTGAGGAAATTGCACACTGCACTGAGTTTAGGTGAATGCAAACTTATTCGATGCAATTCTCGAGGATTGGTGTGAGCTCAGTAGCGCATGTTTTGTTTGTTGTCGGATCCACACAATTGAAAACGGGCTTCATCACTAAAAAAAAAACAATAGCGTCCTCAGAAACGCATGATGGCGGCTGAACTTTGTCGGAACAAAACCTTATAGTTTCCCCTCTTGAACGAGATCACTAGCGCTCCGCTACGACATTAACCGACTGAATGGCGCCTATTTAAAAAAAGTAAGTTATCTCGTCGCACCCTGTATTATCTATAAATTGTAATCATTTGGTTTCCTGTTATCTTTAAAAGGTACAAAAGCCCTCAAATATTTTTTTTAGATACCAACAAAATAAATATCTCTGAAATAAAAATAGCTGTTGATCTACGGGATAAAAACCATGCTGGTGAGGTGACAAACTATTTCGAATATTCGATAATGTCACTTTCAAAAATGTTGGAAAACTGAGAATTGAAATTGGTTTGTAATTTTCTATTATCTTTTTATTTCCTAATTTAAACTGGGGAAAGTAGCCGTATCCAATATTAAATTAAATATATATATGAGAGGCTTAGCAAGAGGTAGAAGGTATGCGATCAATTCCCGATGTTATTTAGCCTTTAAACTTTTTAAATGTTTGAGGACAGAGATTTCACCCGTCCATAAGGGAAGTTTTCTGATTATCTTGATTCATATTTTCTTGATGAAGATTAGAATTAACAGATTAAAAGTGATTTGCAAATCCGTCGACGTTTGGAGCGTTATCGTTAGTAGTTTTCAGCATCGATTCTTTGAATATCATGGTTCCTAGAATTCTTGTCTAAGTTTTCATGTAGCTCCAAAATTTTGCAGGATCATCCTTCAACATGTTTGCTCTGTGGACTGAATATATTTGTGACGAGCTTCTTGAATCTCCACTTTCAGAGATTGACGAATATCATTGTAGTTTAACTTGTTCAAATCAGTCTTGCTCCTTACATACTTCAGTCTAAGTTTCTCTTTCCTTCTCGATTCCGATATAATGTGATTAAATATTCGAGTACTTGAAGAGTATTAATTAATAGCATTTAAAAATATATCCTTTCTTCACAGTTTATTATACCATGGTGGATGATTATTCTTCTTTGACTTCATTTGGAACATGTTTATGAATAATTTTGTATAGCTCAGAGTACAAGTAATCATATACATAATCGACATTTTTTAGTGTGCAAAAAAAAACAGTCGATCAAGGAAATTTCTTCATATACATTACGTAAGTTGGCTTTTTTAAAAATTAATTCTAGTTGTTTGATAAAAATGTATTAAAGTCCTTTACGTTGTAGAAATTTAACGAATAATGAGAAAGACATGAAAACATTTCATAAATCTACAACAAATGAGTCTTATTAAGACTACAAAACAAATAACTTATTGAAATAACTATTTCTCTGACTAAACTTAACACCTATGTCTGTCGAGGTCTTAGCCAGAGAAATAGTTCTTTCAATAACTAGTTGTTTGATATTCCGATTTAAAATTATCAATCGAATCGGAGTTTATAGAAACGTTACATCGTAAGCAAGGATCATGAAGGTGTTTAGTGACTAATGATTCAAGTTCCTCAGGTATATTATATACAATATTATCCGTAAATATAATAAGATGAAGTATTTTACCGTTATTTTATACTTGTACAAGGTGGCGCGAAAGTAATGTCATAGTTTGAATTGGTCGCCATTTTTGCAGATAGCGCCAAATGTCAGTGTGCTTCGACATTTATGATGTAGATATATAGCGAATTAGTTGTCAATAAGCCATGAAGCGATACATACCTCAAGATCGTAGATTTATTGTTACAGATTATTTGACAAATTTTAGGTCTGTTATTTTAAAGCAACGTGAATTTCGTCGTCGTTTTTTTGCTTTTCTCTCAAAGTGACTGTTTGGTGAAGCATTTGCAGTGAAAAAGTGATTGGTCCTTATTTTTTTGAAGACGCCGATGGCCCTGCCATAACCGTAAATGACGAGCGTTACAGGCAGATGCTAAACGAGTTTTTTTAGTTTTTTTTGCCGCAAGTTGCTGCATTGGGTCTCGATCATTTTAAAATAATAATAAAATAGTGAAACATAACCAAATGCTTAATGAATCCTTTTATGAACTTATAAATGTTTCACCAAGGGTTAAGTGAGAAGTTAATAAGCATATTCCAATTTGGAACCCCCAAATGTTTTATGAAAAAAGTAATTTAGGTATTTATACTTTTCAAACTCTGATTTTTCCGATAAAAAAACAGAGCCCTTAATTACCTTATCAAGGTGACAGTGACAGTTAAAAGTTAATTTCGAGTCAAATTAACAATAAGATCTTTAAAAGTTCAAACATTTTCAATTATAGTGCCATTAATTGAATAAATAAACCTCACAAGATTTGCTTTTATAGTAAATTGCATAAACTTGCACTTGTTAATATTCAATTTCTGCCATTGTATCACACACCATTTAGCAACATTACTAAGCTCATCCTGCAACTACAAGCTTTAATTATCGCGTATATTTTAAGATCATCCGTATATAAAAGATGTTGACGAGTCAGTATTGTGGAAAGGTCGTTTATAAATATATCGAACAGTGAGGGGTCCAAATTTGATCCCTGTAGAACACCTGACGTAGGGAAATAAGAATCGTGTTTAAAACTTCTGCACAATCAACAATAATAATGTTGTTATGTTCAAGAAACTAAAGTACTGACAGTGATTGAATTTTTTAATGTATCTATACAATGCGTGGGTGCCTAATATTTCACCCTTCAACCAACTAGACATAAGCACACATTTATTAAAACGAACATTTTTATGTTAAAACTATCTCTTTTATATATTTCTTTTTTAAAGAAAAATTTGCCAATATTATTATAGGAATTATATTATTTTATGATTGTTATAAGAACTAAAGGGTATCATAGTGTATACCCACCCACCCTACATTTAAATTTAAACTTTAAATGCCAAAGTGTTCAAAATTTCTTCAACATTAACAGCAATATTATTATGTTTAAAAAAATTTAAAACACTGACAGTGATCAAAATTTCAATGTATATGTAGGGTGGGTGGGTGCCCACTATTCCACCCTCCAACCAGTAAAACATAAGAGTAATTTTACTGAATAAATATTGATTATTAAAAGATTTGCATTGTAATTATTATTGTAACAAGATCTCTTTTGTAATTTATTTCTGAAGCAGTTCGCGACAATTATTGTAAGAATTAAAAGGTGGGATAGAGGCCACCCACCCACCCTACATATACATGAAAACTTTAATTGCTAATCGTTGATGATTTTGCTGCTTAACACAATAAAACCCTTTATCTAATAAAACAAAATCAAAATTTAAGTTTAAATGTAAATGACTTTCTATAGCTAATCTTATCTAAATTAGACTTAAAGTCTGCCCACCCATCTTGCATCAAATTTTTACTAATTTACTCACTCGAAAATATTACCTTTTTAATTTCTATTTTATTCAAAAAGTTTTGTAATTAATTTGATTGAAAACCGCGAGACGATAAGTCATTAAAGTTTTTATGTATATGTAGAGTGGGTGGGCGGCTTCTATCCCGCCCTCCAATCAGTAAAACATCATCAAAAATTATATGATTTTTTTTTAAAATATTAAATCTATTAAAATATGATGGATACCTCCAAAAGTCTTGAAAAATAGAAATTTAAAGAAAAAATGTTACACAATTTTAAAATTCTAGAAATCTTCTTGAAGTTATGAGATAAATTTCTAGAAATCAGGAAAGAAAAATACTAAATCCAAAATTCTGAAAACCCTGAAGATAACTATTGATTTGGTTGATTGAGTTACCTGAAGATAATAATAACTTTGATTAAAGCATTTAGAACCTTTCTTCAAATAAATATTGGTGGTAAATTTTAAAACGGTGAACAAATTTCTGAAAAATCTAAGGAAAAATTGTTAAACAAAAATAAGAAATTCTGAAGGAAAAAAAAGTTCTTGGAAATTCTAGGAATTCTAAAAAATGAAATTTGAAGGCAAATGTGGTAAAAATATTTAAAAGTCTTGAAAGAAAAGTAGAAATCTAAAATTTAAACACGATGTGTCCATTGTCACAGGGGCGGTTTCAGGGGGGGGGGGGTTAATTGGGTAATTAAATTCATTTTTTTAGCTCCTCTCTGTATATTTCCAAGTTTTTCTTCGAAATCTTCGGAAGTATTATGTCGTCGGAAAACATTAATATTTCTATATTTTTAAACCCAATCTTTGTGTTCTCGGCTCTTTAATCAACTTTTCTTTTGTTATCTCAATATGTATATTAAGTATTGTTTGCTTCTATTTTTCTGAATCCGTGTTGTTCTTCTCCCAGCTGTTGATCTAATTTTCCTTTTATTCTTGCCTCTATTATTCTAGCCAAATGTTTCCCTGGTATGCTTGTGATTGTAATGTTGCTTTCACATATTTTTGTGTCTCCCTTTTTGTGTATGGGTATTTTAATTCCCTAGTTCCATTTTTCGGGTAAAAGTATTCTTTCCATCTTTCTAATATCTTCGTTTTTTCTGTTATTATATTTCCGTTTTTTGTCTTTTATACTTTATAATTGTGCTGTAAAATATATTTTGGTTTTCTGTGAACGTTTCTTTCAGTTTCTTACCGAACTGCTCCCAGGATTGCTTTTTTGCTATCTTGATTTTGTGTATTTGCTACTCTTCTGTAATCTTTGTTTTTACAAAATGTTTTACCTCTTCTGACACGACCTGCTTTTCTTCCTCTGTTTGTTTGCTATAGTGATTGTCCCACAACTTTCTTGGACTGCTTCACATATGATTTCTTTGAACTTTTTCTATTTGCTTTCTGCTCCCTCTATTTTGTTTGTCTTTTCTCTATTTTTGATTGGTATTCATCCCTAGTTTCTTTATTTTCAAATTTTGGTTTTTGTGTTTTTGTTTATTATTGTTTTCTGCTCCTGTGTTAATTTTTACCAAGTTGTGGATCAAGGAGTAGTCTATTATTTCTCTTTTCTTGGACTGACTTCTCTAGTGTATTTCATTTTTTTAGTGTATGTCTTTGTGTTTGAATTTTGTTTTTGCCACAATGAGGTTGTTTGCTATACAAAATTTTATAATTATGTTTCCATTTTCTGTTTCTGTTCTCATTTCCATACTTTCCCCTGTATCTTTTTTGCCTTAATAAAAATGTATTCAAATCCTTACGTTGTAGAAAATTAACTAATTATTAGAAAAAAAACACGAAAGCATTTCATAAATATGTCATACCATAGTCACTCACAAACTATTTAACGTACATTCAATCATTTTTAGTTTGTTTGACAGAAATAAATACGTTCAAACTAGTGTTGCTTTGATAGCCTTCTTATTTGTAACACGCAAATTACTTTTGTATCATTCAATGTCTATCGAGATATTATACTGCGAAGTAGTTGTTTCAATAAGTGATTTGTTTTATAGTCTTAATAAGACTCGTTGTAGATTTGCGAAACGTTTTTTCGTTTTTTTTTTCTAATGTTTTACCCTGCTCTACACTTCCATTAAGATCTCCCATGACTATTGTGATTCCTTTGCTATCGTCTATTTATTTTTGCAGTCTTTCGTAAAATTTATTTTTTTCTATATTTGTCGTTTTCGTTTGGTGGACATGCCACAATTATATTCCATGTAGTCCCTTCCATTTTGATATCCACGCTTATTGTTCTGTCATCGCTATATTTTTCGTATATTATGTTTTTCTGTTTTTTTTTTCCATTTCTTCTGTTAATTCCTTTTCTTTTCCTTCAATACTTCTTACTTTCCATATTCCCATTTGTATTGTATTTAACATTTTTCTTGTGCTATTTTCTCGCTGTGATGTCTGGTTTTTTATTTGCTTTCTTATTCGTACTTCTCTCCGTTAATTATTATCTTTCTGTATCCTATTCTTACTCTGTTTCCCTTTGCTTTTTCTTCTCTTGCTATTTCTCTATTTTTTGAACGAATCTTTCTACATGTGCTAGGTCATTATTTGTTGTTTTGTTTGACATGTCCTTTGACTTTGACTCGTATTATTTGTTTTTTCTATATAATGTGAAATGCTCGACTTCATTCTGCTCTTGGTTTGCCTCTGCTGCTAAGCCTGTTATTATATTTTATTCATTTGCTGTTCTTACTTTTCCCCTTTGTTTCCAGGTTGTCGATTCTTTTTAACATCTCTTGCTTTTCTAGGACACATTTCTCTTCATTATTACTAATTTCTTTCTTTCGTTTTCTGATCTTATCTTTTAGTTCTTCTGAGGTTCTTCTTCTCTCATCAAGTCATTAAACATGCTCTTTAGTTCCTCCATTTCCACATCGTTCTTAGCTATGTTTAGATTTGCCTTCTCCGTGAGTTTTGACCTTGTTATTATCTTCCTTTGTTTTATTTTTGTATCCTGTTGTTATTACAACGTTTTATATCGCTGCTTCCGTTCTTCTATCTTTTTCTATTCTCCATTGCTTATTTGGAACCTTGGAATCCATATCTAGGGCTGTCAATATCCCTTTCTCTTTTTGTACTCATTTGTTTCTTTCAATGTGCAATAGCAATTAAGTCCTAATTGAAACTTTGGTAATTTTTCGTAAATAAAATACGATAACACTTTCAAATATCGATTTTGCTGTTCGCGACAATTGTTTCAAAATTTACCAAAGTGACAAAAATAAATATTTAATTTTTAATAAATTTAGTTACAAAAATCTGTTTTAAATTTTACAGAATATTTTTCTTGTCTTGACTCTAATTATGTATAAAAAATAAATATCTTAATCTTAAATTATAGCTTAACTGTCTGGATGGTTCGAACTAATGAATTGATGAAGGGTGATTGGATTTTTTGATGTTGATTGCTCTTTATTTATGGAATAATGAAAATATTTAAGTTTTTTTTTTAAATTACCCCCCCCCCTAAGCCAGTTGGCTGGAAACGCCCTTGCATTGTTAACAGTTAGAAATATACATTTAGCATTTAAAAATGTATAAATACTCTGAAGGAAAGGATATCTAACTTATAATATTACGGGAAGAGAATTATCTTCCCGTAACTCGAAAACACCAACAGAAAAGTCTGTGATAGTTTTCAGGAAACTAAAAGAGTAAGAGTGATAAAAATTTAAATGTATATGTCGGGTGGGTGGGTGGTCTCTACCCATCTTCCAGTTTTTAAAAACATACCTCTGAGTTTACTTTTAAAAAATGTCACGGCTAAAATAATTGTTCTGTAGTAAAATTTAATTAATTGTATCCTGAAAATAACGGGTGTCCAACAATTATTGCAGTCCCGGGTGGCGTTGGAATAAAAAACGTAGGTCGATTCTTACATGTTGCAAATAAATGAACTGATATTTTTAATGCACATTTAGGTTATGTTTGACAATTAACATGTCAGTTCATTTATTTGTAACATGTAAGAATCGACCTACGTTTTTTATTCCAACGCCACCCGGGACTGCAATAATTGTTGGACACCCGTTATATTGCGCTCATCAGATAACACTTTTGTGTTTACATAGTTTCAATTTATTTTAAGTATGGATTTCTATGTAGTAACGGTTGCAACCATTATCTTCATTAGTTCTGGTACCGCTGGTGATTAGATTAGTTATATTTCATAGGTTTAAGTTTTGGAAACTGGAAAGTCTAGTAATAAAAGTTATAAACTTAAAATATTCTTATTAAATTTAAATGATGTATTTATAAGGTTGATAGTAGTTGTATGTATTTGTAAGGCCGGTGAGGATGATTTTTTTAATAATTTCATTATAATTTGATGTTTCTAAGCGTGGGGCGTTGTCTCACCTGGAATTCCCTGTGTGAGGCCCGGGTCTCTGGCCGCCCCGTGGTGTGAGAGCACCTACGGTGCCAATTTAAAATAATATGGGTAGCATATTGTAATTTACCCGGAGCAGCGGGAGCGTTTGAAAGGAATATACACAATTCGTAAGTTTAGTAAAACAATGGGTTACATTTTTTCGACATTCGGTTGAAATGCAGGAAAGGAGTGTGTATGTGTGTGTGTGTGTGTAGTTTTTTTTTTAATGTAAGGAGTGTCCTTTCACTATTTTCTGAAAGCGGAATTGAAGAGCGCTCAGAGCAGTAGTAATTAGTGTGAATAATTTAAGATTAACGAGGGCGGATTTCGCGTGGGCTTAATCGGGCCAATTTGTAGGTGTACCGGCTACGTACGGTCGTTAACGGCACTGCGGGATTTTTCGGTGTTTCGATTGATACGTCGAGGGCGTTGATAAGTGAAATGAATTATCGACATTCTGCGGGAAAACAATAAACGTAAGTAGAAAGACGGCGGCGAGGTGGTGGTGGCGGTGCGGAGTAGGAGAACGCGGCGGAGGAGGTGGAGGAAGAGGGCGAATTCAAGTTCTTTGTCGTTTAGTAAACTCACGCATTGACACATAGCGCCTAGCGGACGTTGGGTTATCTTTTAGGTTGAGGTCACCCCACGACGATTCTTTCTTTGACAATCATAGTTTGTCGTATTCGAGGGGTTCAGGGAACCAACACACACACACACACACGTATATACACACACACCGTCGTTGGTGGGGATGGACGCCGGCGTCGCGAGACGTAAAGGGGACGCCGAGAGGATCTCTATAGTGGGGGATATCTCATTGGCTCAGTCGCTCGCACACTCACGTTGGAGCAAGTGCAGTCTCTCGATTTCCGTGAATATACCGGTTTTCCACAATTTCCACACGTCCGATGTTAACATAAACAAGTGCTTAAATATAGTATTTATAAACGTGATAAGGACTGATTAAATTAAAAATACGTAAAGTTGATCTCTTTTAATTAAAATTGTGCCAAGAACGACCGGCCTGGGTTTTGTTTCTTTTGAAGACGCCGAGGATCGTCCAACATCATCATCATCATCATCATCATCATCAGTAGCAGTTCAATTTGGGTGCTAAACGAGGATAGAGGACGATAAATAAAAGAAAACAATGGGCGGCCGAAAATAGCGTACGCACGATAATAATAAATTCAGATTTACGGACGTTGTTGTTTACTATTACAAATTCGTAAGGACCGCGTAGTGACGTCAGGAAGAACGCCGACCTATCTCAATATTAGATACAGTTAGTTGGTCACGGTCGAGAATCTAACTTTATATAATATATGCACGTGGTTTTTTGCGGTCGTTTTGTGCATTGAAACTTTCGAGGCGCTCTTTTTGCATTCCCCCCATCGTACATGTTTTGAAGCGCCAAGGTTTCTTTAATTAAATTTAATAAATATGTCGGCGAAACGCAAAGCCACCGCTATCATTCAGCATCACAAGGTAAGTTACAACAAAACATAATCTTACATTTATATATATACGTTTTTTTTTTTCAATTTCCTGCGGATTTTTTGTTTCGCTACTAATTTCCCCCCAGCATTGTTTTTGCGGCGGTGGTGGTTTCACTAGGCGCGCACATTAGGGTCTTCCGAATGGTGAAAAGAAGTGGGTTGGGGTGGGGTGGTGGAAAAAAAATTACGGGAACACTCAAGACCCTCATTTTCCGCAGCCATTAGTCATTTAATATGCGGGCCCGTTAATGGGTCCAATCAATTGATTCTAATTGCCTTTAATTGTGCCGGCGAGCGGTGCGCGTCCATGAGCGATACACCTTTGTCAATGAAGTGGGTTTAGAATGAATTTGTAAAATCGATTCTTTCCACTACGCGAGATAACCGCCAAGTATTTCGTACTGCCTCGGCGGCGGCAGTGGCGGCGGCAACGGCCGCTCATTTTAGAAATCCGACCGACCAGCTGATACGCCAAGTTCGTTGTTTGTTACTGTAAAGGAATTAACCTTAATTGAAACGCGTTAGTTTCTTCTTTTCTCGGTGCGTGCGGTTAGCAGGTGTCTGTTTGACAAGTATTATTCTATTGTTTATACTACAAATAAAGTCATCACATAATAATTAATATGGTTATATGTAATAATAGTTGTTTCAAGTGATTTTAATAGAATTAATTTTGTAATAATAATAATAATATGAAGCAAATTAAAATTGATTCCGGATATAAAAGATGATGCCAGCTTCTTACTTAACGGTACAAGAAGGGATTGAGTGGAAGAACGTATTTTAATATGAACTCCGCCCGTACTTCTTTCATCCAAAATTTTACGTATGTTTTTTTTTGTATTCTATTTGTTTGAAATGTATTTTTTTAAGAAAGATGTACAAAGAATAAATAAACAATAAACAATAATATCTCTTTATTTCAAAGTGTCATATACACGTACAAGATGAAATTTGCGTCAAAACTTATGAACTAGCCCAAATCTAATATTACTTAATTTAATCTTAAAGAAGAAATATATAATAACAGTGGACTAAAGATTTCTCGTGCGATGTTATTCAGATAGTCATCAATTGTTCCCTAAAAGATGTGACATTAATACGTGAAAAAAAATTAGGTCCTAAAGTTTTCCAGCTTCCAACCCTCGCTTATGTTTTACTGATTGGAGGGTGGGATAGAGGCCACCCACCCACCCTACATATACATATAAACTTTAATTCCTCATCGTCTCGCGGTTTCCAATAAAATTAATTACAAAACTTGTTAAATAAAAAAAAATAAAAAGGAAGAATTTTTGAGTGAGTATTTTAGTAAAAATTGGTTGCATGAAGGGTGGGCAGACTTTAAATCTAAATTAGATGAGATTATCTATAGTAAGCCATTTATATTTAAACTTAAATTTTGATTTTGTTTTAATTTATAACATAAAGGGTTTCTTCTTTGTTTAAAAAGTTTTGTGGTTAATTTAATTCCAAACCGCGAGACGATCAGTAATTGATATTTATATGTATATGTAGGGTGGGTGGGTGGCCACTATCCCACCCTCTAATCAGTAAAACATCATCAAAAATTATTTGAAAAATTTGTATGAATAAATCTCTAAAATTGCAATTATTTTGTGTTTATTTATGTTTTATAAGTTTTAATTAAAACCCTTGCTTATGTTTTACTGATTGGAGGGTGGGATAACTTTAATTGCTAATCGTTGATGATTTCTCTACTAAAAACCATCAAACCCTTTATGTAATAAAAAATAAAGGAAAATCCAAAATTTAGTTTAAATATAAGTGAACTTCTATGGCTAATCTTACCTAATTTAGATTTAAAGTCTGCCCACCCATCATGCTTACAAATTTTATTAATTTTCTCACTCAAAAATGTTACCTTTTGAATTTCTTTCTTATTCCAAAAGTTTTGTAATTAATTTTACTTCAAACCGCGAGCCGATCAGTAATTCAAGTTTATATGTATATGTAGGGTGGGTGGGTGGCCTCTATCCCAACCTCTAATCAGTAAAACATAAGCGAGGGTTTCAATTAAAAATTATAAAATATAAATAAACACAAAATAATTGTAATTTTTAGAGATTTATTCATAGAAATTTTTCAAATAATTTATGACGATGTTTTACTATTTGGACGGTGGGATAGAGGCCACCCACCCACCCTACATATATATAATAACTTTAAATACTAATCGTTGATGATTTTGCAACAAAAAACCATAAAACCTTGAATGTAACAAAAAATAAAGCAAAATCTAAATTTAAGTTTAATTATAAATGAACTTCTATAGCTAATTTTATCTAATTTCGATTTAAAGTCTGCCCACCCATTATGCATAAAAATTTTATTAATTTCCTCACTTAAAAATTTGAGTTGTTGAATTTCTCTTTTATTCAAAAATTTTTGTAATGAATTTTACTCCAAACCGAGAGACGGTCAGTAATTGAAATTTATATGTATGTGTAGGGTGGGTGCGTGCCCACTATCCCACCCTCCAATCAGTAAAACATCATCAAAATTTATTTGAAAAATTTGTATGAATAAATGTCTAAAAATTGCAATTATTTTGTGTTTATTTATATTTTATAACTTTTAATTAAAACCCTCGCTTATGTTTTACTGATTGGAGGGTGGAATAGAGGCCACCCACCCACCCTACATATAAATGATGACTTTAAATACTAATAGATGATGATTTTGCTGCTAAAAACAATAAAAACTTGTATGTAATAAAAAATAAAGCAAAATCCAAATTTAAGTTTAAATATAACCTACCTAATCTTATTTAATATAGATTTAAAGTCTGCCCACCCATAATTTATAAAAATTTTATGAATTTCCTCAGTCAAAAAGATTACTTTTCGAATTTCTTTTTTATTAAAAAAGTTTTGTAATTAATTTTACTTCAAACCGCGAGACGATCAGTAACTGAAATTTATGTGTATATGTAGGGTGGGTGGGTGGCCTCTATCCACTTTCCAATCAGTAAAACATAAGCGAGGGTTTTATTTAAAAATTATAAATTATAAATAAAGGCAAAATAATTGTAATTTTTAGAGATTTATACATAAAATGTTTATAATTTATGACGATGTTTTACTGTTTGGAGAGTGGGATAGAGGCCACCCACCCACCCTACATATACATGATACCTATAATTGCTAATCGTTGATAATTTTATTGCAAAAAGCAATCAAACCATTTATGTAATAAAAAATAAAACAAAATAAAAATTTAAGTTTCAATATAAATGACTTTCTACAGCCATTCTTATCTAATTTATATTTAAAGTCTGCCCACCCATCTTACATTAAATTTTTACTAATTTACTCACTCAAAAATTTTACCTTCTTAATTTCTTTTTTATTCAAAAATTTTTGTAATGAATTTTACTCCAAACCGAGAGACGGTCAGTAATTGAAATTTATATGTATATGTAGGGTGGGTGGGTGGCCACTATCCCACCCTCCAATCAGTAAAACATCATCAAAATTTATTTGAAAAATTTGTATGAATAAATGTCTAAAAATTGCAATTATTTTGTGTTTATTTATATTTTATAACTTTTAATTAAAACCCTCGCTTATGTTTTACTGATTGGAGGGTGGAATAGAGGCCACCCACCCACCCTACATATACATGATAACTTTAATTGCTAATCGTTGCTGATTTTGCTGCTAAAAACAATAAAAACTTGTATGTAATAAAAAATAAAGCAAAATCCAAATTTAAGTTTAAATATAAACTACCTAATCTTATTTAATATAGATTTAAAGTCTGCCCACCCATAATTTATAAAAATTTTATGAATTTCCTCAGTCAAAAAGATTACTTTTCGAATTTCTTTTTTATTAAAAAAGTTTTGTAATTAATTTTACTTCAAACCGCGAGACGATCAGTAACTGAAATTTATGTGTATATGTAGGGTGGGTGGGTGGCCTCTATCCACTTTCCAATCAGTAAAACGTAAGCGAGGGTTTTATTTAAAAATTATAAATTATAAATAAAGACAAAATAATTGTAATTTTTAGAGATTTATTCATAAAATGTTTATAATTTATGACGATGTTTTACTGTTTGGAGAGTGGAATAGAGGCCACTCACCCACCCTACATATACATGATACCTATAATTGCTAATCGTTGATAATTTTATTGCAAAAAACAATCAAACCATTTATGTAATAAAAAATAAAACAAAATCAAAATTTAAGTTTCAATATAAATGACTTTCTACAGCCAATCTTATCTAATTTATATTTAAAGTCTGCCCACCCATCTTACATTAAATTTTTACTAATTTACTCACTCAAAAATTTTACCTTCTTAATTTCTTTTTTATTCAAAAATTTTTGTAATGAATTTTACTCCAAACCGAGAGACGGTCAGTAATTGAAATTTATATGTATATGTAGGGTGGGTGGGTGGCCACTATCCCACCCTCCAATCAGTAAAACATCATCAAAAATTATTTGAAATATTTATATGAATAAATCTCTAAAAATTGTAATTATTTTGTGTTTATTTATGTTTTATAAGTTTTAGTTAAAACCCTCGCTTATCTTTTACCGATTGGAGGGTGGGATAGAGGCCACCCACCCACGCCACATATTCATGATAATTTAAAATACTAATCGTTGATGATTTTTCTGCTAAAAACAATCAAACTCTTTATGCAATAAAAAATAAAATAAAATCAAAATTTAAGTATAAACATAAATGACTTTCTATAGCCAATCTTATCTAATTTAGATTTAGAGTCTGTCCACCCATCATACATCAAATTTTTACTAATTTATTCACTCAAAAATTTTACCTTTTGAATTCCTTTTTTATTCAAAAAGTTTTGTAATTAATTTTATTCCAAACCACGAGACGATCAGTAATTGTAATTTATATGTATATGTAGGGTGGGTGGGTGGCCTCTATCCCACCCTCCAATCAGTAAAAGGTAAGCGAGAGTTTTAATTAAAAGTTATAAAATATAAATAAACACAAAATAATTGTAATTTTTAGAAATTTATTCATAGAAAATTTTCAAATAATTTATGATGATGTTTTACTGATTGGAGGGTGGGATAGAGAACACCCACCCACCCTACATATACATGACAACATAAATTATTATTCGTTGATGATTTTACTGTTAAAAACAATCAAACCATTTATGTAATTAAAAAATTAAACAAAATCCAAATTTAAGTTTAAATATATATGACTTTCTGTAGTTAATCTTATCTAATTTATATTTTAAGTCTGCCCACCCATTATGCATAAAAATTTTGTTAAATTCATCACTCGAAAATTTTACCGTTTGAATTTCTGTTTTATTCAAAAAGTTTTGTAATTATTTTTACACCAAACCACGAGACGATCAGTAATTGAAATTTATATGTATATGTAGGGTGGGTGGGTGGCCTCTATCCCACCCTCCAATCTGTAAAACATAGGCGAGGGTTTAAATTAAAAATTATAAAATATAAATAAACACAAAATAATTGTAATTTTTAGAGATTTATTCATAGAAATTTTTCAAATAATTTATGATGATGTTTTACTGATTGGAGGGTGGGATAAAGACCACCCACCCACCCTACATATACATATAAATATCAACTACTAAGCGTCTTGCAGTTTGGAGTTAAATTAATTAAAAACTTTTTGATTAAAGAAGAAATTTTAAAGGTAAAATTTTTGAGTAAAGAAATTAATAAAATTTGATTGCCACATCACCATAGACACTAGCAGTAAACCTTACAAGTGTATAGAGTATAACGTCCAGCGTTTAATAAAGGCTTGCACTTTCTTGGAAGCACCGACTCCGCTCGGTCCTTAATTGCCTTAATTGAACGTTAATTCGTTTACAATTCCCACCGCTTCCATTTATACACTAATCCGAACAACTGGATCTATATACAAATAATCGTTTACTAGTACTGAGGCGGTGAACTTGTATCGCATCTGGTTCGACGCTCGTGTACCATCACCACCACCATAACGGAGACGGGCAATAATTGTATTCTGAAGCGCTTAGCTGTTGGGATTTCTCTACGAGATGTTGTCGAATTGGATGGATGTACAGATTTCGCATGTAATAATCAATTATTAATTTGTATGATATCAAAACTATACATTGATATAACTTGTTACATGGATTATTAATCTACTACAATATCTATCTCAATCTCCAATTATTAAAATAAGACTAATTCAAACAAATACCATTATTAAAACGCTCGCTAAGTTATTGTCTTTGTGTAAAAAGACTTGTCACTCTAAATAGTATTTATTTGTATCCTAATAGGGAAAGGTAGCAATTACTCATCCAGTTGTTACATTTGCATATTAGTAGTAGTAGTAGTGTTAGGATATCGACCACGTGGTCCTTCTTCCATGTGTTATTTGTCTATATGTATGTGTGTAAATGAGTTTGTTACTTTAAAGGATCGCCCCCGTCACTCTAAAGCACCATTAATTATATCCCAATGGCAAATGGTACCGGTCACCCATCCAACTGCTAACCATATTATTATACCAAAAATAATTGAAATACTTTTTCTTTTAAAGGGTACAATCGATAAATTTAATATATTATTACTTTTTGTGTATTAAAACAGCAAATAGGCTCCTAAGTAGCTCCTGAAATCTTTAACTCTAACTGTTAGAAACAGCAAAAATCAAAAAGGAAATTGTTGTTTTTAACATTATAAATTTTCGAGTGTTGATTTAAAAAAAAACAAGTATGGTAACGTGCAAATGAATCGAGTCCAAACATTATCATCGAGTCAAAATTGCATACAGATAAGCCTTTGTTCGAGGTGAAACAATGCAATGAATTAATTCAAGCGCTCGGTGCTTAAATCAACAAATTCAACGTGTTTTAAGCAAGTAAAGCCTCGCGTGTCTTCAAAATTTAAATTTTAAACAAATTTATAATGAAATATTTGATACAAGGCGCAAGTCTATTTAACATGGAAGTATTTCATACCTTCAATGTTACATATCCATGAATGGAAATATTATATTACGCCACGTGTATAATTATCCACACCTCTGCCGTGTTATGATGCAAATTGATTCGATTAGAGGAATTCGCTAAGTATACTGTGTGCCAGGAAAAGAGCTGCCTTTTATAACCGAGAGAGAAGATTGAAGGTGATTCCGCTGACCTCAGCACGCCGCTGCAACAACTACTCCGAGTATCTGGAGCAACTACGTCTCCGTGTTTTGTTTGCAAGATTATTAATTTATTAGTTGCGTTTTTTTTTCCTTATTTTGTTGCCGGCGCAAATTAAATCGTTGCAGTGGCGCATGCAGAAAAACCGGTGCGCATTAAATGGATCAACGGCGCACGTCGACGTCGAGGGTCCATCAAATATTTACGAAGGATGGAGGATTTCTACCGGGCGCAATAAATTTCGCAAATGATTTTTTCCTATTCAACATCGCATCCAGAGTGTAGCGGTAATGGCCAATTTCCCTTTACTCTTTCGCGGAAACACAACTGATACCGGCATTAGACAATTGGAATGGTGCGCAAAATGTAAATATCGCCATTAAGATAACTCCGTCTGGAAGGAAGCACTCCATTCTGTATAATGTATATAACTTGGCCAAAGATCTAGGAAGCCTGGGCCAAACGTTTTAAAATGTTTCTTTCAAAAAAATTATAACTATGTTTATCACATAGATCGATATGTGAAAATAATTCAATTAACATATGAGATGTGGAAATAATTAATAAAACTACGTGTATTACAAATAATCCTATAGAATTTCATCGAATAAGGAAATTATAATTCATTTATTTATTGTTGAACACCGCAACATGTTTCGCCACACAGTGGCTCATCAGACAGATGAATACCTATAATTATTGTTCAGAACAACAAAATTTAATTTCTTAACTTTTCACATTTTCTTTTGATAAAGTTACAAAAGTAATTTTTAATGAAATTTAACTCGGACTCAATTTGATTGTAATTATTTGAAAATCACGTTGCTAATTTTGGTAGTTTTGTGCTTATTTATAAAACAGAATGTGTTTGGAGTGAATTTTGAAAATTTCAAGTCGATAGCTTTTGTATTTCAATTGTTTTTAATCAATTGAAAGAAGTGCGAGTTTAAAATTTAACGAGACTCAATTTGATTGTAATTATTTAAAAATCACGTTTGCAATTTTGGCAGTTTTGTCTTTATTTATAAAACATGATGTGTTTGGAGTGATTTTTGAAAATTTCAAGTCGATTGCTTTTGTAATTCAATTGTTTTTAATCAATTGAAAGAAGTGCGAGTTTAAAGTTTAACGAGACTCAATTTGATTGTAATTATTTGAAAATCACGTCGTTAATTTTGACAGTTTTGTACTTATTTATAAAACATGATGTTTTTGGAGTGAATTTTGAAAATTTCAAGTCGATAGCTCTTGTATTTCAATTGTTTTTAATCAATTGAAAGAAGTGCGAGTTTAAAATTTAACGAGACTCAATTTGATTGTAATTATTTAAAAATCACGTCGTTAATTTTGACAGATTTGTACTTATTTATAAAACATTATGTGTTTGCAGTGATTTTTGAAAATTTCAAGTCGTTTGCTTTTGTAATTCAATTGTTTTTAATCAATTGAAAGAAGTGCGAGTTTAAAATTTAACGATACTCAATTTGATTGTAATTATTTGACAATCACGTTGCTAATTTTGGTAGTTTTGTGCTTATTTATAAAACAGAATGTGTTTGGAGTGAATTTTGAAAATTTCAAGTCGATAGCTTTTGTATTTCAATTGTTTTTAATCAATTGAAAGAAGTGCGAGTTTAAAGTTTAACGAGACTCAATTTGATTGTAATTATTTGAAAATCACGTCGTTAATTTTGACAGTTTTGTACTTATTTATAAAACATCATGTGTTTGGAGTGATTTTTGAAAATTTCAAGTCGATTGCTTTTGTAATTCAATTGTTTTTAATCAATTGAAAGAAGTGCGAGTTTAAAGTTTAACGAGACTCAATTTGATTGTAATTATTTAAAAATCACGTCGTTAATTTTGACAGTTTTGTCCTTATTTATAAAACATGATGTGTTTGGAGTGAATTTTGAAAATTTCAAGTCGATAGCTTTTGTATTTCAATTGTTTTTAATCAATTGAAAGAAGTGCGAGTTTAAAATTTAACGAGACTCAATTTGATTGTAATTATTTAAAAATCACGTTTGCAATTTTGGCAGTTTTGTCTTTATTTATAAAACATGATGTGTTTGGAGTGATTTTTGAAAATTTCAAGTCGATAGCTTTTGTATTTTAATTGTTTTTAATTAATTGAAAGAAGTGCGAGTTTAAAATTTAACGAGATTCAATTTGATTGTAATTATTTGAATATCACGTCGTTAATTTTGACAGTTTTGTACTCATTTATAAAACATGATGTGTTTGGAGTGAATTTTGAAAATTTCAAGTCGATAGCTTTTGTATTTTAATTGTTTTTAATCAATTGAAAGAAGTGCGAGTTTAAAGTTTAACGAGACTCAATTTGATTGTAATTATTTGACAATCACGTTGCTAATTTTGGTAGTTTTGTGCTTATTTATAAAACAGAATGTATTTGGAGTGAATTTTGAAAATTTCAAGTCGATAGCTTTTGTATTTCAATTGTTTTTAATCAATTGAAAGAAGTGCGAGTTTAAAATTTAACGAGACTCAATTTGATTGTAATTATTTGAAAATCACGTTGCTAATTTTGACAGTTTTGTACTTATTTATAAAACATGATGTGTTTGGAGTGAATTTTGAAAATTTCAACTCGATAGGTTTTGTATTTCAATTGTTTTTAATCAATTGAAAGAAGTGCGAGTTTAAAATTTAACGAGACTCAATTTGATTGTAATTATTTAAAAATCACGTCGTTAACTTTGACAGTTTTGTACTTATTTATAAAACATGATGTGTTTGGAGTGATTTTTGAAAATTTCAAGTCGATTGCTTTTGTAATTCAATTGTTTTTAATCAATTGAAAGAAGTGCGAGTTTAAAGTTTAACGAGACTCAATTTGATTGTAATTATTTGACAATCACGTTGCTAATTTTGGTAGTTTTGTGCTTATTTATAAAACAGAATGTGTTCGGAGTGAATTTTGAAAATTTCAAGTCGATAGCTTTTGTATTTCAATTGTTTTTAATCAATTGAAAGAAGAACGATTTTAAAATTTAACTAGACTCAATTTGATTGTAATTATTTGAAAATCACGTCGTTAATTTTGACAGTTTTGTACTTATTTATAAAACATGATGTGTTTGGAGTGAATTTTAAAAATTTCAAGTCGATAGCTTTTGTATTTCAATTGTTTTTAATCAATTGAAAGAAGTGCGAGTTTAAAATTTAACGAGACTCAATTTGATTGTAATTATTTAAAAATCGCGTCGTTAATTTTGACAGATTTGTACTTATTTATAAAACGGGAAGTGTTTGGAGTGAATTTACTACTTAAAAAAGTAGTATAAAAAAGTTAAACGTTTTTCTGTTATTCATTAAAAATGTACTACGAAGTGAACGCCTCCAAAATTCAAGATATAATCCCAATTTTCTTTTTCAAAAGTTAAACCAATTTTAATTGGTATTTTTTATTAACACATTCATTATGAATAATCCTGCGTAGTTTCGTTAAATTATCACGACGGATTTTGAATTTGACAATTGTTGGAAATAACCAACATTTTGAATCTGACAATTACGAATTGTTTTTCGTACATTTTCATATGTTATTTTTCTATTTTTTTAACAGTTGTCTATTGTTTCTTTTTGAAGTATTATCAATTGTTTTTTTTTTCAAAACCTCTTCTCTGTTTTTAGTAATATTTTCTGCCTTTTTGAATCTTTAACTTAATTGTTCTTTTATTATTTTAGGTTGTCGATTGTTTTTAAAGGGTTTATTAGATGTTTTTTTTAATATTCTCTTCTGTTGTTTAATTTTTGTTTCCATAATATTCGTATTGAATGGACTTTTTTTTGTTTTAATCCAATTTTTTACAATTTTTTACGTTTCTATTAATTATAATTTTTAAAAATTTTTTTTTAATAATCCTATTCTTTAAAATTATCTTGTTTTTGTTCCTTTAAATGTTATTTTTTAAAAACTTTGTTCGAAAATTATAAATTGTTTCTTTTTAAATATTATCTTCTGATAATTTTGGAAATTACAAATTGTTTTTCAATTTATTATCTACATTTTTAACAATTATTCATTGTTTTTCGCATGTTTTTTAGACTAGGATAATACATGAAGTATTAGCTTAGGTCAAGCGTACGCTAGCGCAATAATTAATTTATTGGGATAGGCCAAGAGTACGCTAGGGCAATGAATAATATATTAGCCTAGGTCATGAGAACGCTTCATTTAAATAAGTTAAGAGTAAGATTGTATGTTAAAACACTTATTGGGATAGACACATAGTATGCTAGGAGAATTTTTTAAAAATATTGGGATAGGTCAAGGCTATGTTCAAATGATTTTTCGCCAATTTTTAACAGTTTTAAGAATTTTAAAATTCCCTTTTATAGATCTTTAAAACAGTATTCTATCATTCTGATTTCTTTTTAAATGTTCATTCTATCATTTTTAGTTAAAAAATGTTTTAGCGTAATTTTTTTTAATTTCTCAAATATTATTGCAAAAAAACATTAAGAATGATCATAAAAATGGTGATTTGCTTGTGAACTTATTTTTTGAAATTTTCAAATATGTTTTTGTCAGTTGTCGAATTTCTATTCAATTCTACTCAAATGTTTCTACATTTTTTGGCCACAGTCAATTATTTTCATGTTTAACAATTGTTTTTGGGAATTGTCAATAATTAATTTTCTGTAATTGTAACAAAACAGTTGAAATGTTACCAAAATAAATATAATTGAATTTTACTAACAAAAACATGATTTAGAAGAAAAAAGTTGAAAATTTATATTAAAAAAACAAATGATAATAATTTTGTTTAGAAAAACTGCCGAAGAATAAAAAAAATCTTCCAAATTTAAACAAGAAATAATTGAAATTTTATTAAATTATCATCAAATTATAAAGTGATGAAACTAAAAAAAACTAAAACAATTGCAACCAAATTTAAATTTAAGAATTCAAACCTAACATCATTTAAAAAAAAAAAAAAATTAAACGGAAACAATTGCAAGAAAAAAAAAAACAGTTGAAAGTAAGAAAACAGACGAAAACTTTCTAAAGATACATTTAAAAATTCGATTGAAACAATTGAGATTTTACAAAAAATAGCAATTGAAATATGGCAAGAAAAAATAAAATTTTAAGAAAATTACAAAAAAAAAATAATTCAAATGTTTATTTCTTAAAAAAAAAACAATTGCAAAAATAATATTAAAAAACATTTTAAATTTTACTTAAAACAGTTACAGTTTTAAAAAAGAAAAAAAAACAATTGAAATGAAATTTCCCAAAAAAATATAATAATGATGAATTTATTCCAAAATTAAAAAAAAAAAAAACAAATTTACTTACAACACTCTTCTTAAAAAGAGAAAAGGAAATTGAAAAATGCAAGAACAAATATTGTTATAAACACAGGTAAAAACATTATTTAAAAAATCATTTTATAATTTCTAAGAATTGTGTTTTTTGCAGGTATAGTTTAGCAATTGTTTTGTTTGTATATCATAAAAGCTTCATTAGACAATGTGTAGATTGATTTTCAAATACATTTTTTGAATAGTTTGGCTTGCACGATTTTTAAAATCATTGAACGCAATTTTTTCATTTTTAAATTTTAAGTTCTAAGAATTATGGTTTTATCTACAGGTAGAGTGCGGCAACTGTTTTACGAGGAAATCATAGATACTTTATTTGTAAATGTATATAATGATTTTCAAAAAAAATTCTTTAATAATTGAGCATGTACAATATTACTAATTTTCACATTTTTCATAACTCAAGTTTTAAGGGTTGTGGTTTTGTTTACAAATTGAGTCAGGCAATTGTTTTATTGGCATATCATAAGAGGTTTATTTTTCAATACGTAGGCTTATTTTCAAATAAATTCCTTGAGAAGTTAAGCTTGTAAAAAATTTTAAATCACTGAATGCATTTTTTCTATTTTTCATATTTCTTTAAGTTCTTTAAGTTGTGGTTTTGTTTGCAAGTATAGTTTAGCCATTGTTTTATTGGTATATCATAAAGGCTTTATTGGTCAATGTGTATGTGGAAGAACACTATGTGAACTCCGCCCGCATGTTCCCTGCTCTAAATTGTTAAGTAGTTTTTAAATTTATATTATTTGTTATAATTTTTTTTTAAGTGAACATGTAAAACAAAATCAATAAATCAATATGTTGATTTAAAAAAAACTTGAGTAATTGAGCTTGCACGATTTTTATAATCACTGAATGCAATTTTTGCATTTTTTACATTTCAAGTTCTAAGAGTTGTGGTTTTGCCTACAGGTAGAGTACGACAATTGTTTTATGGGTAAATCATAGACACATTATTTGTAGATGTACGTAATGATTTTCAAATAAATTCTTTTAATGGTTAAGCTTGTACAATTTTACAAATCACCGACGGTAACTTTCACATTTTTTATAACTAAAGTTTTAAGGGTTGCAGTTTTGTTTTACAAGTTGAATCTGGCAATTGTTTTGTTGGTATATCATAGGAGGTTTACTTTCCAACACCCAGATTCATTTTCAAATATATTCCTTGAGTAATTAGGCTTGCACAATTTTTAAAATCACTGAATGTAATTTTCGCATTTTAAATTCTAAGAGTTGTGGTTTTGTTTGCAGGTATAATTTAGCAATTGTTTTATTGGTGTATCATAAAAGCTGCATTAGTTAATATGTAAATTGATTACCAAATAAATTTCTTGAGTAGTTGAGCTTGCACGATTTTTAGAATCATTGGACGCAATTTTCGCATTTTTTCTTTTTCAAGTTCTAAGAGTTGTGGTTTTGTCTGTAGGTAAAGTACGTAAATTGTTTTATAGAGAAATCATAGACTCCTTATTTATAGATGTACGGGATGATTGTCAAATAAATTCCTTCAATGGTTGAGCTTGTACAATTTTACAAATCACCGAAGGTAACTTTTACATTTTTCATAACTCAAGTTTTAAGGATTGTGGTTTTGTTTACAAGTTAAATCAGGTAATTATTTGATGTGTATATCATTCGAGGTTTATTTTTCAACATGCAAGTTTATTTTCAAATAAATTCCGTGAGTAGTTAAGCTTGCACAATTTTTAGAATGACTGAATGCAATTTTTCAATTTTCCACATTTCAAGTTCTTAGAGTTGTGATTTTGTTTGCAGCTAGAATACAGCGATTGTTTTATTCGTATTTTATTGAAAATTCATTTGTAGATATACAGTATAGTTTTTAAATAGATTACTTTGGTATTTGAACTTCTACAATTTTATTAATTAACGAACGAAATGTTTGCATTTTTGAATCTTGTGTGGAGGTTTTGTTTACATATACAATATGGCAATTATTTTATTGGTAAACCATAAATAGTTTATTTGTAGATGTAAATTTATAGTTTAACACTTACATAACACTTCCTCCCTTATCCTCCAAAATCATTAAAAGAATTACAACGTATTTGACAATTGATAAATTTTTGGAAATTTTGAAATATCTTCCGTTGATAAAAGTTATAGGTGGTGGATAAACTTACTTTAAGTCAAGCGATATTTAATAATGTTGTTGTAAGTACCGCCCTATCCTCAATCTATCCCCCACCCTCGATTCGCGACGATTCCGACTCTTGCATCCGTCCCGCCGGTGCATAATGTATGTAATTACATCGGCATCGGTCGCTTATATCTTTCCGGATATTTGGTTAAGGCAAGAGTGGCCTGCACTGATAAGGGGACCCCCTTCTTATCGGTCACGGTAGAGGAGTCTGGATGTGTTTCGCTGAACTTCAGCTTGATTGCCTTCCCCAGGACGACGACGGCTCGTCCGCCTCTTCTCCTCCTTCACCTCCTTCCCAACTCTCGTCCGGCATCTGGTAATACTGGTTTCACGACTGATAAAATTTTGTACATGCATTTCGGTTTTATCGGCTTTATTTGACAGTTATCCCGGGTTATTATACTGCGTGCATGCACGCATCTGTTATTTGCAATTTTCTTTCCATTCTTTAATTTCTCACAATATTAACACGAAAAATAGTACCAAAAGATCCAAAACTAAAAAAAAAATGGACCTATTTACTATGACCTACTTACACTACTTTCTTAATTAAAACATTTCTGATTACTTTTCTTTTCATGTCCAACTATTCTTAGGGAGATAAATACATAATATATTAGTTCATCTTTCAATGGTATGTATAGAGATACCATTGTCTAAACCATATTTGCTCAACCTTATTTTGCTCACCGGCCACTTTGAGAAATGTTTGTTTTCTAGAACCCCCCATCTTAATTTTACTTACCATCTTTCGCGAAGTTAACACAGCTTCGCCATCTCATTGCCCCATAATTTTCTCTGGGTCTTCTACTGCATGCCCCCCTCAACCCCACGAAAGTCTCAAACGTCTACAGGAGTAGGTTGAGAACCTATAGTGTCTAAACGTTGCAATGTATTATACCACTATAATTAAATTACAATTTTCAATACCAATTATAAAATAAGTACTTGATAATATATAGTTTTATAACAACTACTACCTATCCACTACTCCGATGAGACTTGAATGATTCGAAACCAGTTCAATGTATGAACAATGTTTGTGTCTGTACATCATAATTACTTTGTACTTAATGAAATTTATTCCCTTTTGTAATCGTCGGCGGTTGTTTATCCGAACGAATTTTCCACCGTGACTCTCTCTCTTTGGCCGTCGCATTTTCTCGTTTCTTTTTTGCCCCTCTTTTCTGGTCGAGTTCCCTCTTCACGTCTGCGGATAAGGTCAATAAATTCATACTTGCGTATTGCGTCTTCGCTGCGTAAATTATGTAAATTCTACCGTTCGGAAAAAGGTCCGTCGCTCAATCGTTAATCGTCCTACTACGAATCGTCAATTAAATATAAATCACGCCGATCCAGAAGTCCGATGCAAATGAGCGGCGATCGTAACAACAAAACAAAACAAAAAATTAAATATGTGTGTGTGTGTGTAAATATGCATAAACGCGACTTTGTGACCTTGGCGAAAACTACAAATGTGCTGTTGTAATCACGGCGCGCGCGAATTCGTTCGATCGCGTGCGACGATCTAATTGTCCTGATGATTTAATTCGTATGATATTCCTACAGAAACTATGAATTTTTTGGTACTCAAAAAACTTTCAAATTATGATAAAATTAGTTTATATTTTAAAAAACAATTGCCTAATAGTTAATACTTCGATTATCAATTTTTTGACAATCTCTTCTGTTTTTTTTAATAATAAGAAAAAACTTGCAATGTATAAGGTGTGACAAATGCATTATAAATGGAATTTTATTTTTGAAGAAAGTCTAATTAAAATTATTGGATGACATTAATTAACTTTAAATCAGCATTGACCTTGAATGACCTTGGGATATCATTATATAGCATTGGATTTCGTTCAATAGTCACTGGATAACCTTAAATAATCCAAAATATCATTGAAAAATAATTGGATGAGACTTGGAACGATCTCGAGTGACAATTTAACAACCTTAAATAGATAGGTGACCTTGATTTATCGCAGGATGGTCTTTAGTTACAACTACATAGCGTTTAATGATGCTGAACGACCACTGGACAATCTTAAATAATTTTGGTAACTTTAAATAACGATATTGGAAAGTAATTCCAGTAGTGTTAGTGACGAATCGTCGTGGTGTTAAGTGACTTTAAATAATAATATTGAATAATAATTGAAAAACTTTAAGTGATCATCAATAATCTTAAATAATCTTGGATGGCTTAGGACAATCGTTATACGAGACAAATAGATCGTATTATAAGTACAAAGATTTTACAAGGGTTTAGAAGAATAGAACATTTCTGATTTTGCACAAAAAATCTTTAAGGTATTTAAAAGTAAAAGTTATTGCTATTAAATAATAAACTTCAAACTTTATAAATTTTAGAATTTTTGAAATCTTGAAAACTGCAAAGATAATTCAACCTGAAAAAAAAAAACTAGAAATTTTCGATTTACTAACTTCAACATTTGTAATTTTTAAAATTACAGAGAAATTTGAAGAATGTTTGAAATTTTTAAACGGTTAGCATAAAGAAATTGAAAACTTTGGAAGTACAAATACAAGTTACTAAATCTGACAATGAATCTAGGATTCTGCAATCCGAGAATTAATCTCTGACTATTAGTACGGTTGTTAGGAAGATCAGAAATCTAGTTGATTATCCGAATAATACATAGAAAGTTTATACTTCAGAAAGCGCAGTATCACTAGAATCTCTCATGAAAGTCAAAGGACGTTTGAATTATATCCAGTTCAACCCATTGATAAGAGCGCGAATTGGAATAAAAATCACACTTTGCGAGGTTATTGCATTTGTTTTAAATACGATTTACGCAGATAAAATATCGGGGATTGATAAATCGGCGTCAGAGAGTGTTGCCCCAGAAGAAGAAGAAGAGATGGCTATCTACAATGTATGGACAACTGGTATTCGTCTCCACAATTATAATTAATTTGATGAAAATCCATAATTTACTGGCAGTTGTATTTTAAATTGGTAGATGGGATGAAATTACTGTACTCTTCAGTATTGTAATTGTGTTTATAATTTTATTTTCGGGAAATGTGATTTCAGCTGCTGTTGAAGATGGGAAATGACATTTCCCGAAACTAGTACAGAAAATAAAATTATAAACACTACCAAAATACTGGAGAGTACACTAATTTCATCCCATCTACCAATTTAAAATCCACAATTATATTTAAGATTACAAATGTAGTTGGATCTGCGCGAAAGAATAGAAAACACATGCCAAAACAGCTTGATTGCCTCAAACTTAAAAAAAAATGAGAGGCCAAAATGTTCCATTCAACGGTTTTTAACACTAAAATGTAAAGATAAGAAAGATGTACACATGCTTAGCACAAAACGTTTAAAAATTGATTTAGTTAATACAGGGAAAAAGAGAAAAAGGAAAGATGGTAATTTTGATTTTTTCCTTTGTTCTCTTCTGTTCTGTGATATTATCCTTTGTTTTCTAATATTATCTTTTATTATCTGCTGTTCTCTGATATTATCCTTTGTTCTTTTCTATTCTCTAATATTCTCCTCTGTTCTATTTTGTATTCTGATGTTCTCTGCTATTATCTGTTGTTCTTTGATGTTTACTTCTGTTCTTTGATGTTCTTTACTATCGTATTATCTGCTACTTTCTGATGTTTTTTTTCTATTCTGTGCTGTTCTGTAAAATTTTCTTCTGTTGTTTGCTGTTCTCCGATGTTCTTTGTTGTTCTTTTAAGTTATTTGCTATTCGCTTTTGTTCTATTCTGTTTTCTGATGTTATCCTCTGTTCTTTTATTCTGTCTTCTCTTATCTTCTGTTTTCTGCCAATCTTTGCTGTTCTCTGATAGTTTTTTCTGTTTTCTGCTGGTTTTTGCTGTTTGTTCTGTTTTCTTCAATTCCCTGTGTTTCTGTGCTGCCTTCTACTATTTTCTGATGTTCTTTGCTGTCCTTTTCTAATGTTCTCTTTTGTTCTTTTTCGTTCTCTAATGTTTTTCTCGGTTATCTTCTGTTCTCTGATGTTTTCTTGCGTTCTTAACTGGTTTTTGCTTCTCTGATATTTTCTTTTGTTCTATTCTGTTGTGTCATATTCTCTTTTATTCTCTAGTATTCTCTTTTGTTATCTGTTGTTCTTTAATGTTCTCTTGTAATGTTCTCCTCTCTTCTATTCTGTTTTATGACGTTTTCTGCTATTATCTGTTGTTCTCTGACGTTTACTTCTGTTCTTTGATGTTCTCTACTATTATCTGCTGCTTTCTGATGTTTTCTTCCATTCTGTGCTATTCTGTAAAATGTTCTTCTGTTCTCTGATATTCTCTTCTGTTGTTTACTGTTCTCCGATGTTCTCTGTTGTTCTTTTGAGTTATCTGCTATTCTCTTTTGTTCTATTCTATTTTCTGATGCTCTCCTCTGTTCTTTTATAAGACTGCCATTCTTTGCTGTTCTCTGATAGTTTTTTCTGTTCTCTGCTGGTTTTTGTTGTTTGTTCTGTTTTATTTAATTCTCTGTGTTTCTGTGCTGCTTTCTGATATTTTCTGATGTTCTTTGGTGTCCGTTTTTAATGTTCTCTTTTGTTCTCTAATGTTTTTCTCCGTTCCCTTCTGTTCTTTCTGTGCTGTTCTGTAAAATTTTCTTCTGTTCTCTGATATTCTCTTCTGTTGTTTGCTGTTCTCCGATGTTCTCTGCTGTTCTTTTGAGTTATCTGCTGTTTTCTTTTGTTCTATTCTGTTTTCTGATGTTCTCCTCTATTCTTTTATAAGACTGCCATTCTTTGGGGTTTTCTGATAGTTTTTTCTGTTCTTTGCTGGTTTTTGCTGTTTGTTCTGTTTTCTTCAATTCTCTGTGTTTCTGTGCTGCTTTCTGATGTTCTTTGGTATCCTTTTTTAATGTTCTCTTTTGTACTCTAATGTTATCTCCGTTCCCTTCTGTTCTCTGATGTTTTCTTCTATTCTCTGCTGTTCTGTAAAATTTTCTTCTGTTCTCTGATATTCTCTTCTGTTGTTTGCTGTTCTCCGGTGTTCTCTGCTGTTCTTTTGAGTTATCTGCTGTTTTCTTTTGTTCTATTCTGTTTTCTGATGTTCTCTTCTGTTCTTTTATAAGACTGCCATTCTTTGCGGTTCTCTGATAGTTTTTTCCGTTATTTGCTGGTTTTTGCTGTTTGTTCTGTTTTCTTCAATTCTCTGTGTTTCTGTGCTGCTTTCAGATGTTCTTTGGTGTCCTTTTTTAATGTTCTCTTTTGTACTCTAATGTTTATCTCCGTTCCCTTCTGTTCTCTGATGTTTTCTTCTATTCTGTGCTGTTCTGTAAAATTTTCTTCTGTTCTCTGATATTCTCTTCTGTTGTTTGCTGTTCTCCGATGTTCTCTGTTGTTCTTTTGAGTTATCTGCTGTTTTCTTTTGTTCTATTCTGTTTTCTGATGTTCTCCTCTATTCTTTTATAAGACTGCCATTCTTTGCAGTTCTCTAATAGTTTTTTCTGTTCTTTGCTGGTTTTTCCTGTTTGTTCTGTTTTCTTCAATTCTCTGTGTTTCTGTGCTGCTTTCTGATGTTCTTTGGTGTCCTTTTTTAATGTTCTCTTTTGTACTCTAATGTTTATCTCTGTTCCCTTCTGTTCTCTGATGTTTTCTTCTATTCTGTGCTGTTCTGTAAAATTTTCTTCTGTTCTCTGATATTCTCTTCTGTTGTTTGCTGTTCTCCGATGTTCTCTGCTGTTCTTTTGAGTTATCTGCTGTTTTCTTTTGTTCTATTTTCTGGCATCATGGTATATGTCTTGGAAGTAGGTCCTCCTGGTGTTCATAGGGGTAGTCTAACAGCCCAATGGTACATCGCTGAAGTTTTACAACCTGTTGTAGCTGAGACTAACTTAAACGTCATTTTTCAGCAAGACAACGCCAGGGCGCACACGGCCCTTCAAACCATAGACATTATATAAAATTCTGGTGTAGATCCTTTAGAGTGCCTACCCTGATTTATCGTCAATAAAAATACTCAAACCCAATTGTGATTTGGAACAATTTTATTTTTTTATTTCATTTTCAAAGATGTTTTCTGGTGTGGAAAATTTTTTAACACACCAATACAAAGTCCTACTTTGCATTTGCACCAAATTCATATTTTATTTCACCTCGAACAGTATTTGAGCACACATCGCAAATTCTTTGTCCTTTTTGTCTACTTCCAGTCGGTGGAATATTCCCTGGTAAATGCATTTTCATAAAATTTTCTGCGGCTAAAAGATCAATAGTTTTCATACCTTGTCTTCTCGGCCTACTTGCAGTAAGAGTCCCATGTTTCTGTAAAATTTATTTGACATTTCTAATAACAATGCGCACAGAATTCCGTCCAGTGTTTAAAAGGAACGAACATGTATGCATTTTAGCATTTCAACGTCCATCAGGTGAAAAAATAATTTCCTATACCACTTGGTCGATTTGCGTACACACTCCACTGTAACCAATTGCTTATCGGATTTATCAATCATTCTCATGTTTGAGTACATCTACACTCAAAAGTCAGGTTTCAAAATTTGCTGTCTTGTTCGATTGTTAAATTTTCCTCTATTTATCAGATTTTCTTTATGAAATGTTTACAGCATGAAAACATCTCGATTGTCTTTCTACCTAAGACCTAATACATTTGTGCACTTTTTGCGTTCGCAGGTACCACGTTGGACTCGATGTACAAATTTTGGAAAATACTTTCTATTTTTTTTTTCTACCATACCACATAAACCCGTGATCTGCTGGTCCAAGTAGAGGGGTTTTATACTAGTTATTGGTATATAATAAATGTCCTTTTTGAACATAATTCGCCATAAGTTTTTTTTACCGTATCAGAAACTCTTAACGGGTCATTTCGCAGAATATCAAGTTCAGAGCCGGTGTAAACTAACATCTTTAAAACAATCTCCGCCTTAATTTTTTTTAATTCCAAATCGATATCTTTTAGATGTGATAAATTGGTTGAAGTGCAATCTCCCTTTGAATAAAATTAGAGATTCGTTGATGACGAATTTTTGATAAAGATTGAAAAAAGTTGAACATTTTGCATTACATTCTTCAAATACGTGTCTTATTTTCCACAATTTATTATTATTATTATTATTTGGTGGGTTATTATTACCCGAAAAATGTATGAAACGTAAAAGTTCTCTCGTCATGTACTTGCCCATAAAACTAAATTGGCGAAAATTCTTTTGACCAATAATCTTAAATCTTATGTTTTTTATATGAGGCATCAATACAATAATTGCAAAAACAGCTGTACATTTCTTTTAGATTAGTGTCAATCCAGGGTTTTCTTTTTGGAACACTATCATTTTTTGCACAAAACTCATGATATTTATTCGTCTCGTTTACAATTACTGTCATCAAAATACTTTACAAAATACTCCTACTCATCATCTTCGTTGTCTATATCCAATATACCCGAAATCTCAGATTTTTTAGGTCAAAATTCTATTCGGTTAAATTGAATAAATTACAATTTTGGCAAAGTAAATCTCCTGCAACAGTTTTTTCATCCTGGTACAAATACAAATCACCTGTATCTCAGCATAATACACTAAATCGTTTATTGATGACATCTGTGTCTCACAAAAGCTTTGATTCATCGTCTATTGACGACATCTGTCGTTAAAGGGTTAAATTAGAAACTTCAGGATCTGTAAAAACCTTAAATTTACAAACATTATACAATAATTCAGGAGCTTAGAACATTTAAACAATAATGTTTTTTTGTTTTAAATTGGGATAAAAATTGACGAATGATATCTAGATTAAGACTTAAATTTATAGAATTTCAATATTTTTTTAAAAATAAATTTAAAAAAAAACTATTATATAACCTAATAATCGCACGGCAAAAAAATTGGTTACGCTTTGTTCTCCAACCGGGTCAGTGATAACACTGTTGATGCAATCGATCGATTATCATAGTTAATTCACGCATTAATAGAGTGCGCGCAGTTTTATTATAAAATTACTATATCGGCATATTAAATTGCACGTCTATCGTGTTATGATGATTGTGCGATACAATTATGCGTGATTCATGTTAATACGCTAAAAATAGCTCAATTGAAGTAAGTAATTCCGCAATCTTAACACAACATAAATAAAACAGGTTTCGGTATAAGTATACTACCGCACATACACACACACACACACACATTACGCCCACGACAATCTTGATATCGTTTAATCGTTTAAGTGATTCTCTCGCGTGTTTAATAAATTATTTATCGGGCGATATTTTAAAAGTTACTATTGTATGATTGTGATTTATTACCGATTGTAATAATTAAATATATATAGATATGATAGCTTAAATAGTTAATACTGAGAATTATTTTATCAGTGTTGAAATATTTATGTTAAATAAATGAACAAATTATACAGTGATAAAACATATAGAAAATCGTGTTTTATTCCATCCTACATTTGAACAAAATAACATAGTAAATAGATACGCTATAAATCGCCTTAAATGATGTTTAAGTCGAGGATTGGTTATATATCTAATTTACCTTTTTTAGAAACAACAGCAGTGTGTGTAAATAAATGCAAAGGACAGATATGTAAAAAATCGATTTTTAATTGTGATTCTTTTCAATAGTTTGAGTTTTACTCCACGATGAATTAATTTTTCAATTAATACGTGTTGAAACATTTTTATATTAATTAAATTGTTAATTAAAGAGCCTGGTTGTTTCACTTGTTATTATTTTACTCTCAATGAAGAAATGGTTGATTTGTTTTCTTCAATATCGATAAAGTTTTGTAGAATTAAAGAAAAAAAAACTTGAGTTAGTCTCATAACACTAAAATAGGTTTAGAGGATAGTATCGCATATGTCCTGTGGGATAAACGTGGCAACCAACGTGATAAGTTTATGTTATTATCGTTCGAGGTCATCTAATAATTTTTCAAGGAGATTTATGTTCATTAAATGATTTCTCAAGGTCATAGAAAGTATGTTACGATATTTCAATTAATATTTAGTCAATGTAAGTACTGTTATGATAAATATTATAACAGCCTCATAAATTAGTATTACTTCATTTCATTACTTATTTTGTAGCTTCCCTTTTTGTTTCTAGATATTTATTAGATGTTATAAATACATTTAGCCTATATGAACATTATAATTATGATATTAAGCCTAACACTGTCGACATAACCTTTTATTAACATTGAAGTCCATGAAACGATCATTCAAAATCATTCACGATAATTTAGACCACTAAATATTATTGAATATAATACTGTAGTCATTGGAAGTCATCCAAGGCTAACAAATGGTCATTAGAGATTAACTACAGATCACCCAACAATCATTAAAGATCTCTTAAAGTGCCTTAAAGTCATCCAATCATTTAAAGATATACATTTAAGGTTATTTAAGCAAAGCTAACAATAATTTTAGGGAATAGAACGTTAAATTAGAATCTTTTACGTTACATATTCATAGTAATTCATATTCGTCTACTAATGTTTGTAGATTACTTTCCAAAACCGTTCAGGATCATAAAACTTCAACTTCAAAATCATCTAACGGCCATTTAATATCATTAAGTCAATCATACATTCATTGAAGGTCATTCAGGTTTATCTAACGCTCTTTAAAAATCATTGAATTATGATTTAAGTTTAATTGTGTATTATCCGATAGTGTTAAAGATTTCAATTTCTCTAATACCAGCATTATCAAAACTATTATTCCAAAATTTTGAAATGCTTAGGTCAGTAATTATAACTCAAAAAGGATTCTGAAATTCTTGTAAAATTCTCTACAAATAAAAATTTTTTTATATATATACTTTTGAAATTCTCTACAAATAAAAAATTTTATATATACTTTTAAAATTCTCTACAAATAAAAATTTTTATATATACTTTTAAAATTTGAATATTCCTTGCCAAAAATTCGAAATAATTTCTCCCTTTTTAATAACTCGAAGGTTATATAGAAGACATGTAATCCAAAATTTCTAATATTCTTCGTAGCTGGTTGAAATCGGTGGATGCATTAGAGGTAAACAATAATTCTGTATATTCAAATTTAAAGCACAAATATTTGCAGAGATTATTTGACTTTAATTTTGACTAAAAATTATAACAAAACCAGTAGATAAACATTTTTTAGATAAGTACCCTCTAATCACTGAAAATTAGCTGAAGTAATGCGTTTAAATTAATAAAACCTTTAAATTTATTTATTTATTTACTGAAGTATCGTTTACAATGTACAGTAAAGCACAGATAATACTTGATAGTTGTATACGACAAATGTTTAAAGAGTTTTGCTTTATTATATAGAGACACTACCAGAATTATTTCATCTGCTTCTGATGAAGCCACGATGTGGTGAAACAATTGTAGCAGTATTCATTGTAAGTTTTCGGCTTAATTTTTAGAAATTGCAAGTTTTGAAGGTTCTGAAAAGAATCGTCCAAGTCGCATTGGTCTTCTTCAGGCGACGTTCGTTGAAAAACTTCGATTGAACTTAGATGGACTGCGCTATTTATACATGTGATGTTGGAGGTTGACGTTTGCCGGCACCTATGCGGCTTCTTGTAATTAGACCGGACGGATTAACAAGGTTTTCGTTGGTGTTGCCTATGGGGATTGAAATGTGTGGTGCGAGTGATGAGATATGCTTCTTGCATAAAGTGGATATCCAAGTGAGAGGTAGTCGTTGGGCGTTGTCGCGCTTATTGAGACTTTCGGTATGTTTTCCTATTTTGATTGCCTAGCGGATAATCCTCTTGATGAAATGGTCTAATACTACGGTGGAAGTCGTGTTGTCAAAATTTGTCTTAATAATGACGATAAAACGTCGAAACTCGAGTCGTGCTGTGTTGTTTAGATTTATATAATTGTGCCTACACGTTATATAATATTTTTACAATAATTATTTGTGGTTAAAACGTAGTGAATTTTTCAATTAAGTGTAAGTATGGATTACCACGTAGTAACGGTCGCAACCATTCTCTTTAATAAATGTTTTGTTATGGTATTTCAAAGTTGTTCTACCTTCATTCACACAAAGGTTTGATAAATTATTAATCGTGGTACATTAAGATTAAGTCGAATTAGTTTTTCTGAATTGCACTTTATGGATCGAAAGTTAAGGTCCATTGTGTTTTTTTGTTAATTTGTTTATTGTGGGCTTAAGATCTCTGAAAAATGAAAACATTTAACCTTGATATAGTTAAATTACTAATTTTTACATCAACATTCAATTTACTCTCATAGCAACTTTGCTTTCATCTTGTCAATTTATTGATTGAAACTTGTTTGTTATGTAAGGATTGGAGAGTGGATTCGAGGCCACCCACCCACCCTACATATACAATGTACTTTCATCAATATCAGTAGGTATTTTTTTAAATTTTTCAAAATTAAGACATGAAGGTTTTTTTTCATCAGGTTAAAATTTAAAAGGCTTTATTTTTTGTACAACGCGTGGGTTGTGATGAAGATTCCCAGTATAAAATACAGTAATGAGCTGAAGTTAATGCTTAAGTAACAAAACATGCTTTGGATTGAGCTGATGACCACAAATCTGTAGAAGAAATGAAAATTGCAGTTTTCGATGTTCATCTGCCACACTAATTCCGAGAAGTGAGTTGGTAAAAAAGAAGATAATTAGTGCTTCCAGAAATGTAAAGCAAATCCTGATAAAAAAGTTCAAGGACAAACCAGAAAGGAAGTCATTGTTTGAATGAAAAATGTGATTTATTTTTCCCCTCAATATAATTCATACTTGTTCTGCTACTCTCTTGATGGAACCAAATTTTCAAATTAGGAGAAGTAAAACTCTTGTTATGTTCCATTTCTTTATTTTCAGATAACTGACACGTGTTTCGGTTTCGGCAAGGACCGAAAAACAAGAGTTTTACTTCTCCTAATTTTTCCCTCCAAGTTTATTAGTTTATTAATTACAAAACATAGGGTTCAACAAAGAGGAATTGAAAGTCTACGATATATATATTTTTTGATAAATATATTACTGGACTTTATGGTCGAATGTAACAATCCACGGATTTTAGAAAGGGATTACATTCCAATTGGTAAAATGTCGGAATACATATTATGAGGAATTTGTATTATATAAGGATAAGTTTCGACTTGTAACCTTGACAGTCTTTCAATGACAGTTGAGAAATACGGATGGAATATATTATAGTTGACACATCTCAAACAGTTGATAGTTTACATATGATTATTGACAATTCTCTGATGGCAATAAAAAATTACAATTGACATTTGTGTTAATGGTTGTCCAATAAGAGTTAATTGTAGTTCGTTAAGTTGAAACTTTTTATATGACAGTAAACATAATAGATAACAAATAGCAGGTGTCAAATGAAATTTGACAATTGACATTAATTAATAACAGTTAACAAACCTCCATTGGTAGTTGACAGTTGGCAATTAATAATTCTCAGAAGACTTTTGACAATTCTACGCTTATACGTCACTTGCCATTAAAAAATTAAAGCATTACAAATAACAAATATCAGGCGACAGTTGACAGTTTACAGATGGCAGATGAAAGTTTTCGATTACAGTTAACAATTCTCCAATTTCAATTGACAAAAATAAAATAAAATATAATCAGTAGAACATAAAATGTGACAGTTGATAGTTGACCGTTTATTGATGGCGGATGACAGTTGAAGGTTCTAAAATGGCAAATGACAGTTGACAGCTTAGTGGTGACATTTGACAATTATATAAAATGTACTTTAATTGAAATACAATACAGTTTTTTTTTACATAAAAAAGTAAAAAAAGGGCAATATTTTGCCAATATCTGGCACATTTAGGACGAATTGAGAAAATTTCGTCGTTTTTATAGTAGAGCTATATATATAATATATAGACCAGAAAGGCAATTTCTCTTCTAATTCAATGCATCAAGTCTAATATTCGATTAAGAATTGTCTTCTCAATTATCATACCAAACATTGTTTGTAGTACGAATGTTTTTTTTCGAATGAAATACCACTTTGATTTTGATATTCAACTGGGGCACAAAAAATCAGAAATAATTTATTCTAGAGCTGTACCAATTTTTAGAATATTCGATTGTAGGAAACAGTCGTGATAGATAGAGTTGAATCAAGTTGTTGCAGTACAAAATTTCATCAAAATTTTCTGGTGGAAGCACAAAAAGACGATTTCAAAAGAGTAATCCCACCTTATTTTGATGAATGTTGCTTTAAACTGATTTATCTTACTGACTTCAAAGATTGAATGAATCATGGAAGGTGGTGGCAGTACAAATTTGATAAAAATTGTGTTGTTCTGTATAAGCACAAAATAAAACGATTTCTTTGAAATCTTATCAAACAGATCAGAACAAGACCTTTTTTCTGATGAATATTGGCGTTCGAGATGCTTTAGACTGGATTATCTTTTCAATATAAAATTGTTCTAAACAAATAATTTGTTTCCTTGATTCTTGAGGCTTAAACTTCGTTATAGATTTTGTAGTGTACAAGGAAAACACTTGTTAAATCCAGTTATTCAAAAACAAGTTATAAGGGGTTTTTATTGTAAATCATTTTTTGTCTCCAGTAATAATGCGCTTTAAAAAAGTGTTATTTTGAAGATGTTCGAGAAGCAAAACACAGGCATCAAAATCTTTCAGTAAAACATGTGGAATCTATATGATAAGCTTTAAGATTAATCCTTACTGTTTATAAAGATTACGAAGGGTCAAATTAGAAACATTTAATCTCTCAGCAATCTCACGAGTTATTATTCGCCGGTTTTCATCAATTAATGCATTTATTGTGTCCTCATCAACTTTTTCTATTCAACTATTTCAACATACAAATTATTGGGCCAAAATTTTGTAATTTCTATGTATACAATGGTAAACGTTATTTTCTGTTTTAAATTCTAAATCACTTGTTTGAAGGCTTATATTTTTCTATTGTGAGGGAAGAAGCCAACCCTTTGGGAACGGGCTCATAGATTCCGCATCCTGACTTTAAATGTATTAATCGTGACGCAGGAATTATATGCATCATTTCCTCCAATTTGAAAACATTCACATTGTTTGGAGAGCAGGGTCTGATGATTTGCAGGAGTTAGTGTGTGTGGGAAAGAGAGAGGGAGTGGAGGAGGACGGATGGGAAAGGGGTGCCCCTATGGGTGTGTTAGTCCGGAGGCGTCAGGGGGAGCCCTATAGTGTTCACCAGACCGCAGTACCTATCGCCCTCGTATGCACACTCGATCTCAATTTATACGCCAGAGGGGAATACAAATCACTAATCGAATACATTACTGCATTGGCGAAATTTACTCGGTTGACACCATTTGCCTCTGCAATCCGATTAATGCGTATGTTTTAATCTGTCACCGATGAAATATTAATGCCAAATCGTCAGGTTCTTGTAGTATAAAATTTTGATCATCTCATGTAACAGTTTTATTATATACTAACCAACTTCATTAATCTTCAGAAACTTAAGGATGAAAGTTATTAATACTTAATAAATATTACTATTATAACTTTCATCCTTAGGTATCTGAAGATTAAAGAAGATGATGAAAGTGGATACTATATACTATACTATATCAAGAAAAAAATCCTTTTCATACTGATAGTAATGATCAAAATTTTCTTCATTTCCATTAATTCTAATTAATTGATTAAGTAAATTGCAGTCCTTATTTATTTGCGAGTTATTAGAAAGACAATATTGAGAGTTCTAAAAACAATATTTTGGGCTAATCATTCTAAACATGATGTATATCAAATGTTTCTAGTCAAATTGAGGACAATATTTATCAAACAATTAATATTTATTATTTTATTACCAATACTTACACGTGTGGGAAAATACGTATATAAATCATCGTTATCACAACATTCAGGATGAGAGGAAGTTGCGGGTTTCGGTCTGAGGAGCGCTTTAATTTAAAATAAAATTGAGTTACGAGGGTTGCAGATAAATTCTACAAATAATGTAAATACGGACATGATATAGGACGGACAGTGGTTTGAGTTATAAGTGTTTTTAATGGAAATTTATCGTTACCATTCCCATCCGAATATTACTCTGCAATTAACGTGCGCCGTAATAGTTTATCATTTAGTTGTACACACACACTTGTATCAAATTATTATTCATTAAACGCGATATGATAATTTTTATAAATAAATACCCATGAGCCAAGTAGAATGTGCATGCTTTATGTTTATGCTGTAAGTGCAATATACGACCATTCAATGCAGTATATTATTCGCAAAGTAACAAGGTTAGCGGCTAATGAGCTTAGCGTACTCAAGTCTATAATTCAAGGCTTTAACGCTGGGTGGTGGCTATTTGGGATGGGCACAAATTAGAACACGAGGAATTTGATTATTTTTAATTTCTACAAATCGTATAATCATATTTTTTCCCTCACTCGCTTAATTTACAAGCGAACTCGCATTTATTATCAGTGCGAATACCCCGCGTCGTTTTCGCCCACTTTTTTCCTTTTTTGATACCGAAATGAATATTAATGAGGGACGCCTACTTATATACTTTCCCAGCGCTGCCATCCCGAAGGAAAATTTGTTTCATTTTTTTGCTAGATGACGTAGAGAAAGGGAAGGGCGAGATATGTCTCCCCCCCATCCCTTCTCGTCCGCATTCATATTAATATTTAATTACGCGAGTTTTCACGTTACTCGCTATCAATCAACAAAACGTCCTCATCTATAATATAGTTCACAAAACAGTTAAACAAAAAAATTCGTATAGACTTGTTTCGACATCAACATTTATCATTCTAAGAATAAAATCTGTGCTTGAACCATAATTAATATTAGATTCATTTAATTTAACTTCAACGTTCATTCTCTAGGAATTTAAGGTACTTTTGAAAATCTGTGATATATAGAAAATTAAAAAATTATTTTAGTAATTCTAGGTGATATCAAAATACGAAATGTCATCTGTCAAAATGTTAGATGTCAAAAATATACTCTGTAAAAAAGTAGACAACAAATTTAAACATTCAAATTTATCACTTGAATTTTGATTCTACACTTTTTAAAATGTCAAATAATATAAACATTGACTGTCAAAATATCATATATCATCAATCAAAAATTTACATTGTAAAAAGTATTAAACTGATTTGAACATTCAAGTTTATGATAGAAATCTTCGAATGGCAAATTTATAAAAAGGTCAATTAATGCAAACGTCACATGTCCAATTGTCAAAATATTAGGTGTAAAAATACGTTTTATAAAAAATTAGAAAACTAATTTAAAAAAATGACTTCAATTTTTAACCTAAACTTTTCAAAGAGTCAAATAATATAAATGTCAACTGTCAAATCATGTAAACGTTAACTGTCAAAATATGAATTTCATTCATGTAAACACTATACACTGAAAAAAATATGATTCGGTTATGACTACAATGTCAAATTTAAAAAAGGTCAAATAATCTAATCGCCAAATTGCCAAATTGTGCAATGTCAACTGTCAAAATGTTAGCTATCAAGAATGTACACTGCAAAATAGTAGAAAACCAATTTTAACATTCAAATACAAAATTAAATGTTTAAATTGGCTTGAATTTAGTAAGCCAACTTTTAAAGATTACAATGAATATAATCGTCAATAGCAGTAGCAGGAATAGAAAGTCTAGAAGTTTATTAAAAAAAAACAGAGTATTTGACATTTTAGTTCCTTTAAAAATCTTAAAAACGGTGTACATTACTATTTATTTTAATATTTAAAAAATACTCGAAGAAACGAAAAGTTTACAGGTTTAGTAAATCGTAAAGATCATATTTGAACATGTTTGAAATGTAAAAATTCTGAAAAAATAACCTAGGAAATACAAAAACTTAAAAAAAACTAATAGAATGAAAGTTCTTGGAATCTCAACAAATTATGAATTTCATTAAGGTTAGGAGGAGGTGAAGACAATTAAAAAAATCTTGAATATTTAATTAAGAAATCTTGAAAGGCGTGGATTTGTAAATGAAAGTCTTGTTTTGTTCTATAATTATTTTATCAGTTTCAGATAAAAATCAGATAAAAATTCACCCCTTCAGTAATCATAGTACACCTTTGAAAATGACAAGTAATTGTCGAAGCATATGTCAGGAAACTGACTGAGTGTAATTATGGAACAAAACAAGACTTTCATTTACAAATCCACTCCTGTAATTATTTTCATCAAGAATGTAGCAGCGAAAGTATTACTTTGAAATCTTGGAAGTTACAATAAAAATTTCATAAAAGACTAATGAGAAGTCTTCACTGATTTTATATTTGCAATTTCCAAATTTTTCAAAAAATGTTTAATGTGTTAAAAATTGTCAAAAGAAAAAATTCAAATCTCTAAAATAGCAAATAAATCTAAATTTTAAAATGTTTAAAAATTCTCGAAAAATCCAAAAAATAGAAGCCATGTAGAATTACTAAAGTTCACAAGTCTTAAAAAATCTTGCAGATTGTGTCCTTTAAAGTCTTAAGAAATCTAAGAATAAACCACCAGAAAACATTTATAATTTTAAGGAATCTTAGAAATATTAAAAATTATTGGAACTTGAACTAATTATTAATAAATTATATGTTTTAGATAACTCAAAAACTTCTGAAAAATCTAAAATCTAAGGAACGATCAATAACTAAAAATATTTCAAAAAGTTTACAATAGCTTACAAAATTTGGAAATTATAATTAATGAAAAATAATGAAAATAAATAGTGACAAGGCAAAAGGGTGGGTGGGTGGCACCTATCCCACCCTCCAATCAGTAAAACACTCACAACTATTTTATTGAATGAATAGGGAATTATAAATAAAATTGGTATTTAATTGAAACAATAAACTATTCTCGCTTCACATCATCGTAATTTTTTTGTAATCCGAAATTTAATGGGAAAAATATGTTTTGAAGACTGCTTAGTTCAATCAAATGGTTTTGAAACGTGTCGTCTCTTTATACGTGGGTGTTTTTATGATTCCAGCTAATAGGGACTGGATGAGAATTAAACATTTAAACAGAATTGTTTTTTATGAAAATAAAATTCATAAACTTAAATTTTAAATTAAATTTAAGGTTTGTATGAATATGTAGAGTGCATGCATGTCTTCTATTCCACTCTTCAGTTGTTATAAAATAAAATCATAGTTTTTCAAAATGGAATGGTACAAAATAAGTTTCTTATATGATAAAATGTTTTAAAAACTTTCGTGTTAAAAAATCTATTCAGTTAAATATTAAAATATTTTAGTGTGGTAAATTAAACGACAATTTGACTATAAGAAGATTTATTTAATTTTGTACAATTTTTATTTGAGAAAACCTAGTTTTATGTTATAGTAATTTTAGGGTGGGATAGTGGGCAACCACCCACCCTACATATACAGATGTACATAAACCACAAACAATGTTTTCAGTTTGCAAAATTTGCAACATAAATTATTGTTTTAATTTAAATTTTAAGAACCATAAACACTATTTGTAGCTTGAGATAATATGTATATGTAGGGTGGGTGGGTGGCCACTATCACACCCTCCAATTTATAAATCATCAACGACTCTCTGACTTAAAATTAATTAATCAAACGATGTAGATCTATTAAAAATACGTGTGCGTTGTCTTATAAATTAGAATTAATTCTATGGCTGATGTTAAAAGAATTGGTGGGTGTGATAGTGGCCACCCACCCACCCTACATATACAGATGTACATAAACCACAAATCATGTGTTCAGTTTGCAAAATTTACAACATAAATTATTGTTTTAATTAAAATTTTAGGAACCATAAACACTATTTGTAGCTTGAGTTAATATATATATATATATGTAGGGTGGGTGGGTGGCCACTATCACACCCTCCAATTTTTAAATCATGAATGACTCTCTGACTTAAAATTAATTATTCAAACGTGATAGATCTATTAAAAATACGTATGCGTTGTCTTATAAATTAAAATTAGATCTATGGCTGATGTTGAAAGAATTGGAGGGTGTGATAGTGGCCACCCACCCGCCCTACATATACAGATATACTTATGTCTCAGACAAAGTGTTCAGTTTCCAAAATTTGCAACATAAATGTATCTTTTATTTAAAATTTTAAGAACCATAAACACTATTTGCAACTTAAGTTAATAAGTATATGTAGGGTGGGTGGGTGGCCACTATCACACCCTCCAAATCTTTTAACATCAATCACAGATTCAAACTTAATTTTTAAGATAACGCACACACATTTTAATAAATTTCTCTTGTTCGGCTGATTTGTTTATTATAAAATCTGTGCATTATTGATGGCAAATGAATTGTATACATAATAGTGTACACCCACCCACCCTAAATATTATAGATTAACTTTAGATAATAAGCTAAAATAAGTTAGTTATTCATTATTTTTTTCATAATCAATATTTTAATTTTTTCTTAATTTCATTCCGTTTTTTTGCTATTTAATAAATTCTTTAATATTCATTTCGCCATTTAAAATAAATAATAAAACAATGCGCCTGTGCCGCCGTTAAACATGTTAAAATAAATTATAAAACTGGGAACGCGGTGTGCAGTTTTATTAGGTGTTGCCCAGACATGCGTTATTAAATATTTACGAACGAGTGTGAAGAAACAGGTGCGCACCCTCATGTTACGTTAGCCTCGAAATACCCCCTTCGGCTGTTATTACTAAACATTATTAACGCGTATCCGGCGGGCGGCTTGCATACTTTTTGATATGCAAATTCGACGCGAATACGGAATTTCATCATAAATATAAAAAAAAACAACGTTTCTGTGATCTGCGAAGTGTTTGAATTCCAAGTTTATTTTAAATACCATTTACAATTCGACTTTTTTAATTATACAAAAATAATTACAGACCGGGTCTTATCAGCGCAGATAAAAATATTTTCAATCAGAAAATTATATTAAAGTAAATAATAATAATAATACACGTCTTTAGTTGCTAAAAAAATTCGAAGTTTAACAATTAAGGCTACTCTACCACTTAACCCATAAAACATTACAATTTCACAAAAAAGAACAAACAAAAAAATATCAATGATTAATGGTATAATTAAACTGCTTATCGTACTTTTTAGGCTATAAGATGCACCTTTTTACATAGAAAATTTAGATTGCGAAGTTAAGATTAAAATATTTTTTTCATATCTATTATTATTGAAATTTATAATGGAAAATAATGAATTTCCATAGTATGAATAAATATTCGTATAGAGTTAGTAATTACGTTACGGTTGGAAATTTTAACACGATATCTGTCAGGAATCAATTGGTGTTAGTTAATACTGCATAACTGAAAAATTTTATTATCAAACCTGTCGGGAAGTCAATTACAATCATTGGAAAGCGCTCGGTGGAAAAAAAAAATAATAAAGCTCATCACTCGACACAATTGCTTTCCATTCAAACACACACACACAATCTAAAATTAATTAATTAATCGCAAAGAACGTTAATTAATTAATTAATGCATAGTTGCAGGCATTTTTTTTATACATCTGAAGTCACTACTTGCATTTCGCTTTTTGACTGAGCACTAACGGTAAGTACGCTCCCGGCAATTATGCCCTTTAATGATAACAATCCTCTTATGCACTCCGAACTAATATAGTGGAATTAGCAAAGTTTTAAAAGTCGTAATGGCGCATTAAATTATTTTTAATGCGGCTCGAAAATCTACCGGCACCAGGCGTTAAAACAATTTACTACGAAAATTCACCTAAAAATATCTATCTCATAAAAATTATAATAATTGTATACTAATGTTTTTTAAATTACTTAATTGCCATAAAAATTATTTGTTATTGTTATTAATTACTTAATTTCACTAAACGTAATTGTGTTCTTAATAGCTGTGTAAACACTGTTTCATTGTAATAAAATTGTGTACAAGTTTGCACACCATTAGCTCGTTAAATTATTTTTTTATTAATTATTTGTTGGTGGTAGTATATTTGAAGACAAGCCCAGAGTAATACTCAGTCTGCACACTAATCAAGCAATTGAATTGAATAAATTTTGGACGATACAAGTTAATCACTCAATAAGTGTGTTTCCCACGATATTAATTTCTTTATCTGTTCGCAAAATATAAAAGGAAACCTTCGTATTATTCCCTTTCTCAGGTGTTTTCTAAAATAATACAATTTAATAGATAAACATACTAAAAACCGTTATTACCTATTAAAATCTTTGATCACAACAGCACAATAAATCGAACAATCGATTATTTTCGCATTTTGTAAAAACGATTAATCAATTATAACTGCACGTATTGTACGTATAAATTACTACGTGTAGTAATAGCGCACTTCACGATTTCCACGACGTACATTACCGTTTATTATCCGCGGTAATAATATTCTTTTCGCTCGTCCCTCCGCGTTCGCAATTACCGCCGTTTAACGAAATAATTGATTCCATATTTACATTCCCGATATAAATAGCTGGCGAAACAATTGGCACAATTTTTCCGCAATCAATCAGAACCGCGAGCAATAAACTCTTATCGTTTACACAGTTCGCACTGGCGAGTTTAAGAATGTAAATTGAGATTATTTTTTACATTTCATTCTTTATCGTTCTAATAATTAAAATCGAGCACAAACCACAAGCCTATCTGCTGAAAGGAATGCGAATTTTATGATTGATGTTTGCTGATTAGCTTTTGTTAGACGTGGCCGAGGAATGTCGCCTTATTAGGAATTAATTTCCTAGAAATATTCACACATACAACGTAAGAAAGGCTACATATTACGACTTACTTGTAGTTTTTAATTATTTTTAATACAGGGTCTATTATGAAAGTAATGGGCATAATTATATTGTGATGAGACTATCTATTACAGCGGGGTAAAACGGATTGGAAAATGTGGTGAAGGGTGTGTCCTGGAAATACAGTAGGTCACCAGTTTACTCCGAAAAGTCTTAGTGGAAAGACGTGCATCCAATTAAGTTTTTTGTGCGGTTTGGAACGAATGTAACCGAAAAATTCCTTCAAGGATGACTGCTATTCAATATCACAGTCCAGGAGGTGTCACAGGGCGTTCAAGAAGGACCTGAAGGATATCGCCGACGAACCCCGTTCTGGACGAAAAAGTGAATCATGTGCGCGAAATTTTGCGTTCCGGCCATCTATTGAGGAAAATCCAGCAAATCGCTTACCCACTAAACATGTCGGTACATGGGATAGTAGCCTAGGATCTACATAAAGTGCCGAAAGTGTTAACAAAAGACCAGAAAAAACTTTCGCGCTGTCAAGAATTTTTGAAAATGCCCATTTATAATGAAGTATATCAAGAGATAATTTACATCCGAGAAGGTTTTATTTATTATAAAATCGAATAATAAACATCCACACTCCAGTAATTTGATATTCTGAAAAATAATAATCCATATGCATTCGATCAATTATTCATCGTCATTATTCTCCTCCGCCGTCGAGTTTCGACTTTTAACTGCACAGGCCAGTTGATATGCAATTATTGCACACACACAGACACATATATAAATGCACCTGTTGAGTTAATAATGCGAGAAACACACGCATCACCTGGGCATTTGCATGCGGAAAAACTGGTGCGGTGAAAAGTGCGCGTTTCCGAATAAGAAGAGGAATTCGCGGCGCCGCGTCGACCAATTATCAATCAATCAAGTCTATCGCCGCCAATAATCTTATTTGTTTAAAAGGCACCGACGTTCTCGAAAAATCAATACGTTGATTGAACGGGTGACCTGTCCCCCCCCCTCCCCGACGACTACCTAGCCGCTATCGGGATTAAAATTGATACGGTGCGATTTAGATACGAAATTATTAATCGGGTAATTTTATCAAATCAATATAATGTTATTAAATTTTAAACTTTCTGATCAATTTGAGTATTCTCATTCACGTTCCGAGTCTATTCGGTAATTAAATGCAGTTATATTCCTTACATATCTTTAGTTTTTAGTCTTCAGTCTTTGTTAGCTTCGTTATTCCTGCTAACATAAACATATACATTAAACAACACAAAAATTTGGTCGCAGGAAACACAGGTGGAGTTCACTGCTTCTCAATGATCTCAATCTACTTCAGATATTTTAGGATTTCTAATATTTTAGGAGGTTCCCAAACAATAAATCTAGAAGCAATCAAGAGTTATCACTCTTATGGACCGAAGTGAAACTCTTGATTGCTTCTAGATTTATTGTTTAGGGACCTCCTAAAATATTAGAAATCCTAAAATATCTGAAGAAAATTTAAAAAAAATGTATTCATTTAATTAAAGTTCTAAAAACCAAAAACACTATTTGTAGTTTAAGTAAATCTGTATATGTAGGGTGGGTGGGTGGCCACTAATACACCCTCCAATTTACTTAACATCACTCTCGCTTTGACCTAAAATCAATTAGTCAAAAGAGGTAAATCCATTAGAAATGTGTGTGTGTTGTATTAACAATTATAATGGAATATTTAGTTGATGTTAAAAGAATTGAAGGGTGTGATAGTGGACACCCACCCACCAGACATATGGATATTACTACTACAAATAGTGTTTATGGTTTTTAAAATTTTAATTAAAACAACAATTTATGTTGTAAATTTTGCAAACTGAACACAATGTTTGTGTACATTTGTATATGTAGGGTGGGTGGGTGGTCACTATCAAACCCTCTAATACTTTTAACATCAGTCAGTGATTTTGTTTTAATTTTTAAAACAACGCACAGACTTTCTTTAATAGATTTACCTCGTTTGGCTAGTTAATTTTGGGCCAGGGCATCGTTGATGATAAATAAATTGCAGCATGTGATAGTGGACACCCACCCACCCCACATTTACAGATTTGCTTAAATTACAGACAATATGGTTAGATTCTAAAAATTACAAAATAGATTATTCTCTTAATTATAGTTCTAAAAGCAAAAACACTATTTGTAGTTTAAGTAAATGTGTATATGTAGGGTGGATGGGTGGCCACTAACACACCCTCCAATTTACTTAACATCAACCTCGCTTTGACCTAAAATCAATTAGTCAAAAGAAGTAAATATATTATAAATGTGTGTGTGTGTTGTATTAACAATTAAAATGAAATATTTAGTTGATGTTAAAAGAATTGAAGGGTGTGATAGTGGTCACCCACCCACCCTACATATACAGATTATCTTAAAGTACAAATAGTGTTTATTTGTTTTTAAAATTTTCATTAAAACAATAATTTATGTTGTAAATTTTGCAAGCTGAAAACATTGTTTGTGGTTTATGTACATCTGTATATGTAGGGTGGGTGGGTGGCCTCTGACACACCCTCCAATTTACTTATCATCATCCTAGCTTTGATCTAAAATTAATTAGTCAAAAGAAGTAAATCCATTAGAAATATTTGTGTGTTGTATTAACAATTAAAATGGAATATTTAGTTGATGTTTAAAGATTTGGAGGGTGTGATAGTGGCCACCCACCCACCCTACATATACATATTATCTCAAGCTACAAATAGTGTTTATGGTTCTTAAAATTTTAATTAAAACAATAATTTATGTTGTAAATTTTGGAAACTAAACACACTGTTTGTGGTTTATGTACATCTGTATATGTAGGGTGGGTGGGTGGCCTCTGACACACCCTCCAATTTACTTATCATCATCCTAGCTTTGATCTAAAATTAATTAGTCAAAAGAAGTAAATCCATTAGAAATATTTGTGTGTTGTATTAACAATTAAAATGGAATATTTAGTTGATGTTTAAAGATTTGGAGGGTGTGATAGTGGCCACCCACCCACCCTACATATACATATTATCTCAAGCTACAAATTGTGTTTATGGTTCTTAAAATTTTAATTTAAACAATCATTTACGTTGTAAATTTTGCAAACTGAACACATGTTTTGTGGTTTATGTACATCTGTATATGTAGGGTGGGTGGGTGGCCACTATTACACCCTAAAATTCTTTTAACATCAGCTATAGGTTTAATTTTAATTATTAAGACAACGCATGCACATTTTTCAATAGATTTACCTTTTTCGAATAATGCATTTTAGGTTAGCGCGTCGTTGATGATAAATAAGTTGGAGGGTGTGATAGTGGCCACCCACCCGTCCTACATTTACAGATTTGCTTAAGCTACAGATAATGTGTTTAATTTATAAAATTTACAAAACAAATTATTACTTAAATTAAAGTTCTGAAAACAAAAATCACTATTTCTGGCTTTAATAAATCTGTATATGTAGGGTGGGTGGGTGGCCACTCTCATACCATCCGATTGATTAAACATCAACCACGCCCTGGCCTAAAATGAATTGGTCATGGGTAAGGTAAAGGTAAATTCATTAGAAATGTTAGTGTGTTGTATTAACAATTGAGTTTTTAGTTGATGTTAAAAGAATTGGAAGGTGTTATGTGACCACCCACCCACTGTTACACTATTTATTTATTTTGGTACCAACAAAGGTTCAATTTTAATTATTAAGACAACACACAAACATTTTTAATAGATTTACGTCTTTTAGCTAATGTATTTTAGGTCAGGGCGTCGTTGATGATAAAAAAAATTGGAGGGTGTGATAGTGGACACCCACCCACCCTACATATACATATTAACTTAAGTTACAAATAGTGTTTATGGTTCTTAAAATTTAAATTAAAGGAATAATTTATGTTGTAAATATTGGAAACTGAACACATTGTTTGTGGTTTATGTACCTTTGTATATGTAGGGTGGGTGGGTGGCCACTATCACACCCTCCAATTCTATTAACATCAGTCAGTGATTTAGTTTTATTTTTTAAAACAACGCACAAACATTATTTAATATCTGAGTGTTGAAGATTCATCGATACTGGTTTTTGAACTTAAGTGGTATAGGGTAAAGATAGTACTTCCAGTAGTAATTTAGTTTCGAACCATTAGATGGCTCATCATCAGCAGAAAACTATAAATAAATAACAATAGTAAGCGATATACATTTAACTATAAATTGATTTACTGAAATAACATAAATAAATATATGATTATTATCTAAATTAAAAATGAATACAGTAAATTATGAGTATAAAAAGGTTGGATGATATTTATAGGTGTTTGATGATATTTATAATTGAAGTGATGTTTTATAAATGTTAAAATAAAATAGTTATAGTAATTAATCAAATAAATAAACTTACACGTCTTAATCATTAAAAGGAGCGTAAATAATCTCATTCTTCGAGCGCAAAAAATTATAATGAAAATGGAGACATTATTGAATAGATTTAGCTCGTTTGGCTAGTTAATTTTAGGTCAGGGCATCGTTGATGATAAATAAGTTGGAGGGTGTGATAGTGGCCACCCACCCACCCTACATATACAGATTTACCTAAGCTACAGACACTGTGTTTAGTATTGAAAATTTGCAAAATATATTATTCGTTTAATTACAGTTCTAAAAACCAAAAACCTATTTGTAGCTTAAGTAAATGTGTATATGTAGGGTGGGTGGCCACTATCACACCCTCTAATTTATTTAGCAATAACCTCGCTTTGACCTAAAATGAATTAGTCAAAATAGTTGAATCCATTAAAATCATGTGTATGTTGTATTAACAAATTGAAATGAAAATTTAAAAGAATTGGAGGGTGTGATAATGGACACCCACTCACTGTTACACTACCCAATTGTGTTAACCCCAACAAAACAAAGAAATATTTTTAATAAATTTTCCTCTTTTGACGATTTCATTATAGGTCATGGTTGTTGTTGAAAACCAAATTGGAGAGTTTCACTTAATTAAAAACACAGTTATATTCCTTTCTTCACTTTTCATTTTTTCACAGCGAAATGTACATTTCGGGCACTATGTACCCGTTATCAATAGCTAACTTAGCTATTAGCTGTGAAAAAATAAAAAGTGAAGAAAGGAATATAACTGTGTTTTTAATTAAGTGATATTTAGCCTTCACGTACTCAAGTAACTATATCAAATTGAAGAGTGTGATAGTAGGCACCCATTCAACCTAATAGTGGGCACCCACTTACCCTACATGTATAGATTTACTTAAGCTACAGACCATCCTTTCAGTTTCCAAAATTTCCAAAATAAATGATTAGTTAAGTTAATGCCCTTAAAAAAAACACTATTTGTTGCTTAAATAAATCTGTATATATAGGATGGCTGGGTGGCCATTAGCACACTCTCCAATTTATTAAACATCAACCCTTCGTCTAAAATTAATTAGTCAAAAGAGGTTTTTCCATTAGAAATGTTTGTTTGTTGTATTAACAATTAAATTGAAATGTTTAGTTGATTTCAAAAGAATTAGAAGGTGTGATCGTGCCCACCCACATGAAGTGGACGTCCACATAATACCATAGTATCTACAAATGTAATAATCGTATTTATGATAAATCATCTACAAAATACTGCTTGCGCAGTGATTAATGTCCAATCCGTAAATTAATTATTGATTTAAAACTTTTAGAAAATACTGCTCGCGCAGTATTTATAATACATGAATTTTCGCCACTGCGCAAGCAGTATTTTGTAGATAATTTAAGTCAATATATTTTTATTAATAGAAAAAACAATATTACAATCTTTATTCTAACCAATTGCTGTAATTCCTTCTTTAGATCCCTCTCACTTTATTATAAAATAAAGCATTAAAAACCTTTCTTCAAACAGTTTATTTGAAATACCAAATATACAGGGTGTCCCGTTAATGCGGGGAAATGGCTGGACCATAGATTCCTGGGGTCAAAATATGACGATTTAACGCAACTTATCTATATCCAAAAATTTACGGTTAAGCCGGAATTTGGATTCAAAATTTCAAAATTTTTTATTTCTTTTGTTTATAACAATTGAACGCTTTATTTGATTTGAATGAAATTTATTATTAATAAGTACCATAATATTATACATCATTTCAGTTATTGTGGCCATTAGTGATTGACAGGAAGTATAAAAAACAGTAGTACCACCACTTAAAAACTAAAATATTTTTTTATTGGTGCATCCAATAAAATCCAAAAAAATTGAACTTGAAAGAGCATTAGATTTAAAAACTTTTTTGACTCTTATCAGTTTTGGATACCTTGTACGGTTTTTGCACAAAAAAATAAAATATTAATGTAGTATACTCATTATGCACTCATTAATAAGTAAATAAACTTACTCAATTGAATAAAAATTAAATAATATTAAATTAATAAAATTAATCAAAACAACATCTAACACTTTTCAAACAATTTTCTTTGCAAAATCCTAATACAAACAAGATATCTATTTGTTCCAAATATGAATATTTATTAACTATAATAAAGTTAAAAGTTAATTGTTAAAAGACACTAAATAATTATTATTATACATAATTAACATTTTTTAAATAAAGACGACCACGAAAAACATTTATTTTCGATTCGATGAAAAACTAGATTTTGTTTTTACTTCATAAAATATATATATTTTATTTTTTTGTGGGAAAACCGTAAAAGATATCAAATATTATTAAGAGATGAAAAAGTTTTTGAATTAAATGGTCTTTCAAGTAGTATTTTTTTAGTTTTTATTAGATTGACCAATAAAAAAATATTTTAGTTTTTAAGTGGTGGTACTACTGTTTCTTATACTTCTTGTTAACCAATAATAGTCATAATAACTGAAATGATGTATTATATTATGGTAGTTATTAAAAATACATTTCATTCAAATCAAATAAAGCGTTCAATTGATACGAACAAAAGAAATAAAAAATTTTGAAACTTTGAAGCCAAATTCCGGCTTAACCGTAAATTTTTGGATATAGATAAGTTGCGTTAAATCGTCATATTTTGACCTAAGGAATCTATGGTCCAGCCATTTTCCCGCATTAACGGGACACCCTGTATATTTCGGACACAAAGTTTATTAAACCATTGATAATGGTCACTTTGTGTCCGAAATATATATTTGGTATTTCAAATAAACTGCGTGAAGAAAGGTTTTTAGTGCTTTATTTTATAATCAAGTTTATCTTCACGTAACTCGTCCAATTAATTTACTCTCTCACTTTACCCATTCTCTTTATTCTCTCTACTATCTCTACAAGCTCTTTCTCAAGTATATTCATTAGGATTTTTAGAATAAGATTAAATAGTGTTTCTGTAATCTTAATTTTTTCTTACTCTAACCATTTTTATTTTTATTCTTTGCTCTATTTTCTCCACCATCTCTAATTTCTCGTTACTGTTACTAGCCTCATTACTCCATCAACCTCTTTCTCTTTTCTCTCTATGCTCTGTTTGTATTTCTATTCATTATTTTCTCTCTAATCTTTGCTTGTAAACTATCTCAATTTTCTTTCGCGCAGTATTTGTTATACACAAATATTCTTCACTGCGCAAGCAGTATTTTGCAGATAATTTAAGTCAATATAACTTATTCTTATCAACAGACTTCTAATTATTTATCACACAATGATTCTAATCTAAATATACCAATCTTTATTCTAATATGACGTACTCTTAATCAATTGCTGTAATCTAGCGTACTCCTGACCTAACACAATAAACTATACGTCCATCTAGCGGACTCCTGACCTACCTCACATGAAAATACATTAACCTGACGTATACTGATCTTATTATCCAGCGTATTCTTGACCTACCGCAACAAATAAATTCTTGGTGAAGATCAAGACTACGCTAGGTTAATATGTAGATGGTTGAGGTTTTTGAAGTGGACATAATACCATAGTATGACACATTATCCAATTGTTTTAATACCAACGTAAACGTTAAAAATTAGGAAGTTCATTAAGAATTACTGTGTCTTTCAAATTATCCTAAAACAATTGAACTACAGTGGCTAGAAGCAACATGGCAGCGCTTAATTCTTGATATTGAGAAAACTGAATGACATTCGAAGGTTTGAAAAATTGTAAAACACTCCTCGCTCAAGAAATTAGTTTGAAAATTAGAAAATTCATTAAGAATTCATGTATCTTTCAAATGATCCTAAAACAATTGAACTACAGTGGCTAGATGCAAAATGGCAGCGCTTAATTCTTGATATTAAGAAAATGAAATTACATTCGAAGGTTTGAAAAGTTCTAAAACACTCTTCGCCCAAGAAATTAGTTTGAAAATTAGGAAATTCATTAAGAAATAAAGTGTCTTTCGAATTATCATAAAACAATTGAACTACAGTGGCTAGAAACAAAACGGCAGCGCTCAATATTTGATATTAAGAAAATGAAATAACATTCAAGGGTTTGAAAAATTGTAAAACACTCTTCGCTCAAGAAATTAGTTTGAAAATTAGAAAATTCATTAAGAATTAATGTATTTTTTAAATTATCCCGAAAAAATTGAACTACAGTGTCTAGAAGCAAAATGGCAGCGCTTAATTCTTGATATTAAGAAAATGAAACGACATTCGAGGGTTTGATAAATTGTAAAACACTCTTCGCTCAAGAAATTAGTTTGAAAATTATAAAATTCATTAAGAATTAATGTATTTTTTAAATTATCCCGAAAAAATTGAAGTACAGTGGCTAGAAGCAAAATGGCAGCGCTTAATTTTTGATATTAAGAAAATAAAATGACATTCGAAGATTTGAAAAATTGTAAAACACTCTTCGCTCAAGAAATTAGTTTGAAAATTAGGAAGTTCATTAAGAATTAATGTGTCTTTCAAATTATCATAAAACAATTGAACTATAGTGACTAGAAGCTAAATGACAGCATTTAATACTTGATATTAAGAAGATGAAATTACATTCGAAGGTTTAAAAAATTGTAAAAAATTCTTCGCTAAAGTAATTAGTTTAAAAATTAGGAAATACATTAAGAATTAATGTGTCTTTCAAATTATCCTAAAACAATTGAACTACAGTGTTTAGAAACAAAATGGCATCGTTAAATACTTGATATTAACAAAATGAAATGACATTCGAAGATTTGAAAAATTGTAAAACAGTCTTCACTCAAGAAATTAGTTTGAAAATTAGAAAATTCATTAAGAATTAATGTGTCTTTCAAACTATCCTAAAATGATTGAGCTACAGTGCCCAGAAACAAAATGGCAGCGCTCAAAACTTGATATTAAGAAAATTAAATGACATTTGAGGTTTAAAAAATTGTAAAATACTCTTCGCTAAAGAAATTAGTGTGAAGATTCTTTTAATTAATTAATTTTTAGTAGCCGAAGTATTACTTTTTTCTCTCAAACTCCATTGGTAGTATATTCCTGATGGTAATTACCACAGTGGAGGCCAGTAAGTTTTAATGGCACTCGTTAAAACGTACCCAAAGTACGCTTGTGAATTGAGATTCGGGATGGTGATAAGACAGCACACGGTGTACACGTGTGTGTGTGTGTGTGTGTGTGTGTGTGTTAATGATAAAAATGAAAATTATACTCTTTGTGGGGGTCGATACCGTTTTTAACTGCTGATGGGAATGTATATAAAAAAAATACATCACTGGGGGCGAGTGAGTGTTTCGCTCGCCGACGTATAAAACTTTATAAATTCACAGGAAATGGAAAATATAAATTGAGGTCTTAAACTCTGGTTGTAGGGTTCATCTCATCCTAACGACGTTGAATCAAAACATAATATTTGTTACTTTAACAGTTGACAAAGTTGAGAATCAAAAAATTTAAGTGGTCAACTTATTTTAGGCCATCCATCCACCCTAATTTCTATAAAAATGAAATATAGCGTACTCTTGGCCTATCGTAATAAATTATTCATTGACCTAGGTCAGGAGTACGCAAGCTCAAACAATAAATTCTAACTTAGTTATTTTTTAGTATTTCTTATGAACTATGGAGAAATTAAAGGCTATATTTAATTAATTACCCATTTAACCCATGGTGAAATATTTTTGAACTAATATAGAAATAACACAATGTACATTTTACCACGAGAAACTAACTCAAGAAATATTTTTGAACTATCTTGATTAGAAATAAAAAAACACTTGGTTTGTTTCACAGAATATTAAGGACATTTCATTGAACTTCGTTTAAGTTTATTGCTGATAAGTTATAGGTGAACTCAAATACAATTATATTTCGTGGAAATTACATTGAATTGTTTATAATTTTTGTGCAAATGTTTACGCTTATAACACGTACTCGTTGATTATTGCATACTTCATGTAACATAATTTTTATTACTTGGTAGATTAGGAATAGAAAACATTGGTTTCTTTTATTTAACACTACCGATATTAGAACTTATTAAAAATCAAAATATACAGACTGCTTAATTATTTAAATTAAAAATATGTAATTAAGATAATACAATTTTTTGATTTGTGTGTTTATATGTGTGATTATTTACGTTTGGTTTCGAACGTACTGCCTGAGATGTTTTGACGTCGTCTTTGATGAGGTTGTTAGGGGTTGTGGGGTCGGCAGGTCTCTTCCTATAGCCGCAAACAAGAGTATTAACAAACATGCCGTTAATTATGGCTCGATTGTAGACATTTAGTTACGGTATGTATTGTAGTTGTGATTCATGTAACATTAACTACAATTGTAGGTGGATCAAAGCGGAGCTGGGTTATATAAATGGTACGTGTAAAAGTTTAGTACATAGAATAATTTAAGCAGATTAATTACCATAGTTAATCAATGAAGTAAAGCTACATCGTCGGACTGTGTATGTGTGACATGTAGAGCGTGTATGTATAATAGGGGGTGTATATGTATATCTCTATGTGTGTGTGTATCATGGGGACTGATGGGGGAGATATGGCCCCCTGGGTTAGTGTTAGTGTTAGTGAGGGATGTGCGTGCACCTGCCTCGTGCCACCCCGATCGATAGCATGAACTGGCCTGTACTAGTTCACCCCTAAACTATACCAATGGCCACTGGATATGTACCCCTGGATAGCCCCCGGATAACCCTCTCATGCACAATGTCACAACGAACCATTTGATGATATACATAATCAATAACAAACAAATTATTACACAATTAGTTGATACAATACACGATTACGCACTGTACAAATAATAAAAAGAAAAAAACACATTATCACGCATTGATCTTAACCAAAGATACACTTTCAGTGTGATGGAATGGTTAAATAATTAATTCCTACAATTTGTAAATGTTTTTGATAAATAAAGTCATATAAAATAATTATAATAAAGTAATATCATTACATGATTATTCCTTATCAATAATATCAGTTTTAATTTATTTCGGATATAAACAACCAGTATTTGAAAACTAGGAAAAGAAGTTTCAGTTTGGAGATGTAAAACCTCCAGGTATCTGTAATAGGTGCCATATTTTGTCTATGGTAGTAAAACTATTTTAAACATTATTTAAGTTTATCTTCTAAAAATAATTTCTATTAAAATCTCACTAGCTTTTTAAATATACAAACTTAAACTCTGTTTATGTCATTATAAAATTGTTAATTTTTCATTGGGCGTTAAATATACAAATAAACAATAGACATAAATAATAAAACTATAAAATTTATTTAAAATTAATTGTAGTTTATGTTTCAAATATAATTTCTACTAAAACTTCACAATTTTTCGAAATACGTAAACTTAAACTTGGCTGTTGACATTTTAAAAGAACACAATTTTCATTAAGCATAAAATCAGGATAAAAACAATTGATAGGGCTTGAAAATCATCGAAATGTATGTAAAATTAATTGTTGTTTATTAGAAACACATCAAGACTTTACTATTTTTTTGAAATATCTAAAGTTAAATTTGGTTTTGACATTTTTAAAACAGCTCCGTTTTCAGTAGACGTAAAATGAGTATAAAAACAATTGATTAGAACTGAAAAATCGTTGAAATTTATTTAAAAGTGATTGCTGTTTATGTCCTAAATATAATATACACCGAAACTTTAAAAATTTAAACTTAAAGTATTTAAAGTCAATAAAATGGTTTAATTTTCATTGGGCGTAAAAATATAAATAAACAACAATTTATATAAATAATAAAGCTATAAATTGTATTTAAAATTAATCGTAATTTATGTTTACAATATAATTTCAATTAAAACTTTACTTTTTTTCGAAATAAGTAAACTTAAATTTGACCGGTGACATTTTAAAACAACTTAATTTCAGTAGGCGTGGAAAATGACAAAAACAATTGAAGAGGACTGAAAATCATCGAAATTTATTTAAAATTAATTGTAGTTTATATCCCGATTATAATATACATTAAAACTTTAGCGATTTTATAAATATTTAAACTTAAACTATATATAATTCAATAAAAATCATTTAATTTTCAATGGACGTAAAAATATTTAAAAAACAATTGATACAAACAAAAAATTATCAAAATATGTTCCAAATTAATTACAGTTTACGTTCCAAAAATAATTTCTATTAAAATCACACCAGTTTTTTAAATATACAAACTTAAACTCTGCTTATGACAATAAAAATTCTTAAATTGTCATTAGCTGTTAAAAATATTAATAAACAATTGGTATAAACAATAAAACAATAAAAATTATTTAAAATTAGTTGTAGTTTATGTTTCGAATATAATTTCTACTAAAACCTCACTATTTTTCAAAATACGTAAACTTTAATTTGGCTGTTGACATTTTAAAAGAACATAATTTTCATTAAGCGTAAAATGATGATAAAAACAATTGATAGGGGTTGAAAATCATCGAAATGTATGTAAAATTAATTGTTATTTAATCTCTAATTACAAAATACATCAAGACATTACTATTTTTTGAAATACCTAAAGTTAAATTTGGTTTTGACATTTTTTAAAACAGCTCCATTTTCAGTGGGCGTAAAATCAGTACAAAAACAATTGATACGAAATGAAAATCGTTGAAATTTATTTAAAATTGATTGCTTTTTATGCTCCAAGTATAATATACACCGAAACTTTAGTAGTTTTATAAAAATTTAAACTTAAAGTGTTTAAAAGTTAATAAAAATGGTTCAATTTTCATTGGGCGTAAAAATATAAATAAACAACAATTCATATAAATAATAAAGGTATAAATTTTATTTAAAATTAATCGTAGTTTATGTTTACAATATAATTTCAATTAAAACTTTACCATTTTTCGAAATAAGTAAACTTAAATTCCACCGATGACATTTAAAAACAACTTAATTTCAGTAGGCGTGGAAATGGACAAAAACAATTGAAGAGGACTGAAAATCATCGAAATTTATTTAAAATTAATTGTAGTTTATATCCCGATTATAATATACATTAAAACTTTGGCGATTTTATAAATATTTAAACTTAAACCGTATATAAGTCAATAAAAATGGTTTAATTTTCAATGGACGTAAAAATATTTAAAAAACAATTGATACAAACAAAAAATTATCAAAATATGTTCAAAATTAATTCAAGTTTATGTTGTAAAAATAATTTCTATTAAAATCTCACCAGTTTTTTAAATATACAAACTTAAACTCTGCTTATGACAATAAAAATTCTTAAATTGTCATTAGCTGTTAAAAATATTAATAAACAATTGGTATAAACAATAAAATAATAAAAATTATATAAAATTAGTTGTAGTTTATGTTTCAAATATAATTTCTACTAAAACCTCACCATTTTTCAAAATACGTAAACTAAAACTTGGCTGTTGACATTTTAAAATAACATAATTTTCATTAAGCGTAAAATGATGATAAAAACAATTGATAGGGGTTGAAAATTATCGAAATTTATGTAAAATTAATTGTTGTTTATACCCTAATTATAAAACACATCAAGACTTTACTATTTTTTGAAATATCTAAAGTTAAATTTGGTTTTGTCATTTTTAAAACAGCTCAATTTTCAGTGGGCGTAGAATGAGTATAAAAACAATTGATAAGAACTAAAAATCGTTGAAATTTATTTAAAATTGATTAATGTTTATGACCTAAATATAATAATATACACCAAAACTTGAGCAGCTTTATAAATATATTCTAAAAGTCAAGAAAAATTATTTTAGGAAAACCTCGTTTCCCTTGTAAATATAATTAACGCTAGTAAAAACAATTGAAGATCTATTCAAAATATTTAAATTTACTCTAAACAAATTGCCTTTTAAATTTACATCATTTTCCGAGGAATAAATGAAAGGATTTTAGTTTAATCCCATTTGAATATCGAAGAAACTTCAGAAATGCAACTTTTCTTCTATGAATTGTTGGAAGCTAATAAAAACAATTGAAAATGCATTCAAAATATTTATATCTACTGTAAATTACCTTTATAAACTTACGTTATGCTCCTAACAAAAAATTTGATGGATTTTATTATAATCCCATTTAAACATCGAAAGTACTTTTTTTCTGTGGATGAAAGTATTTCCAAGAAAAACAATTGAAGATCCTTTCGAAATACTTATAATTTACTCTAATATAAATTGCTCTTTAAATGTACTTTATATTTTAAAAGAAAACTTCATGGATTATACATTATAATCCCACCTAACTATTTTAAGAAATTCAAGTGTTCTTCTTTGGTTGAAACTAACACAAAAAACAATTGAATGTTAATTAAAAATTATTTAAATCTACTCTAAACAAATTCCTTTTTAATGCTGCGTAACAATGCAGACAAAAAGATTAATGAATTTCTCTATAATTCCTTTTAAACATCGTAGATAACTTTATAAACACAAGTTATCTTCAGTGAATGCTAATTTCAAGAAAATCAATTGAAGATTTATTAAACATGTTTAAATTTACTTCAAATGAACTCCTCTTTAAATTTACGTTGTACTTCAGACAACAAAAAACTTGATTATTATTGGAAATAATTGAGAAATGAAATGACAGTTTTCTTCTATAAAGGAAATTAACTCCGAGAGAAACAATTGAATTTACTCTAAATAAACTCATCTTTAATGTTTAATATTTCAAGCAAAAAAAATAAGGTTTTCACTGGGATCCCACAAACACATCGAAGATAAATACAAATTATCTTCAGTGAATAATAATAATAATAATAATAACTTTATTGGTCGTAATAAAGAAATGTACACAAATTAGCACGAGGAAAATCAATTAAAAATATTCAACTTTACTGTAAATAAAGTCCTTTTACCATTATCTAATATTCCAGACAAAAACCTTGACGATTTTGACTATTCTAGACAGAAAAACTTTTACAAATTTGACTATAATCCCATTTAAACATCGAAAAAACTTTAAAAGTGGAAGTTTCCTTCTGTAAATGAAATTTTCGCTAGGAAAAACAATTGAAGATCCATTTAAAATAATTAAATCTACTCTAAGCTAAGTTCTCTTTAATTTTACATAATATTTTAGAGAAAAAAGTTGACGTATTACACTATAATCCCATTTAAACATCAGAAATGCTTTAAAAATGCGAGTTCTTTTTTGAATACAAATACGACCAAGAAAAACAATTGAAGTTTTATTCAAAATAATTAAGTGTACTCTAAATTAAGTTCTCTTTCATTGTACATAATATTTTCAAGAAAAAAACTTGATGTTATACACTATAATCCCATTTAAACTTCGGAAATACTTTAGAAATGCGAGTTCTTTTTTGAATGAAAATAAGTCTAAGAAAAACAATTGAAGATCCATTCAAAATAATTAAATGTACTCTAAGTTAAGTTCTCTTTCATAGTACATAATATTTTCAAGAAAAAACTTGTTGTATTACACTATAATCCCATTTAAACATCGGAAATAGTTTAGAAATGCGAGTTCTTTTTTGAATGCAAATAGGACCAAGAAAAACAATTGAAGATTAATGCAAAATAATTAAGTGTACTCTAAGTTAAGTTCTCTTTCATTGTACATAATATTTTCAAGAAAAAAACTTGATGTTTTACACTATAATCTTATTTAAACATCGGAAATACTTCAGAAATGCGAGTTCTTTTTTGAATGCAAATAAGACCAAGAAAAACAATTGTAGATCCATTCAAAATAATTACGTGTACTCTAAGTTAAGTTCTCTTTCATTGCACATAATATTTTAAAAAAAAAAAACTTGATGTTTTGCACTATAATCCCATTTAAACATCGTAAATACTTTAGAAATGCGATTTTTTTTTGAATGCAAATAAGACCAAGAAAAACAATTGAAGATCCATTCGAAATAATTAAGTGTACTCTAACTTAAGTTTTCTTTGATTGTATATAATATTTTCAAGAAAAAACTTGTTGTATTACACTATAATCCAATTTAAACATCGGAAATACTTTAGAAATGCGAGTTCTTTTTTGAATGCAAATAAAGCCAAGAAAAACAATTGAAGATCTATTCAAAATAATTACGTGTACTCTAAGTTAAGTTCTCTTTCATTGCACATAATATTTTCAAAAAAAAAACTTGATGTTTTACACTATAATCCCATTTAAACATCGGAAATACTTTGGAAATGCGAGTTCTTTTTTGAATGCAAATAAGACCAAGAAAAACAATTGAACATCCATTCAAAATAATTAATTGTACTCTCAGTTAAGTTCTCTTTCATTGTACATAATATTTTCAAGAAAAAAACTTGATGTTTTACACTATAATCTTATTTAAACATCGGAAATACTTCAGAAATGCGAGTTCTTTTTTGAATGCAAATACGACCAAGAAAATCAATTGAAGATCCATTCAGAATAATTAAGTATACTCTAAGTTAAGTTCTCTTTCATTGTACATAATATTTTTAAGAAAAAACTGGATGTTTTGGACTATAATCCCATTTAAAAATTGGAAATACTTTAGAAATGCAAGTTCTTTTTTGAATGAAAATAAGACCAAGAAAAACAATTGAAGATCCATTCAAAATAATTGAATGTACTTTAAATTAAGTTCTCTTTAATTATACGTAATATTTTATAGAAAATCCTTGATGTATTACACTATAATCTCATTTAAACAACGGAAATACTTTCGAAATGCGAGTTCTTTTTTGAGTGAAAATAAGAGCAAGAAAAACAATTGAAGATCCATTCAAAATAATTATGTGTACTCTAAGTTAAGCTCTCTTTAATTGTACATAATATTTTCAAGAAAAATCTTGATGTATAACACAATAATCCCATTTAAACATCGGAAATATTTTAGAAATGCAAGTTTTTTTTTGAATGCAAATAAGACCAAGAAAAACCATTGAAGATCCATACAAAATAATTAAGTGTACTCTAAGTTAAGTTCTTTTTCATTGTACATAATATTTTCAAGAAAAAACTTGATCTTTTGCACTATAATCCCATTTAAACATCGTAAATACTTCAGAAATGCGAAATCTTTTTTGAATGCAAATAAGACCAAGAAAAACAATTGAAGATCCGTTCAAAATAATTAAGTGTACTCTCAGTTAAGTTCTCTTTCATTGTACATAACATTTTCAAGAAAAAACTTCATGTTTTACACTATAATCCCATTTAAACAACGGAAATACTTTGGAAATGCGAGTTTTTTTTTTGAATGCAATGAAGACAAAAAAAAAACAATTGAAGATCCATTCAAAATAATTAAGTTTACTCTAAGTTAAGTTCTTTTTCATTGTACATAATATTTTCAAGAAAAAACTTGATGTTTTACACTATAATCCCGTTTAAACATCGGAAATACTTTAGAAATGCGAGTTCGCTTTTAAATGAAAATAAGGCCAAGAAAAACAATTCAAGATCCATTCAAAATAATTAAATGTGCTCTAAGTTAAGTTTTCTTTAAATATACGTAATATTTGAGCGAAAAAATTTGACGTTTTGCACTTTAATCCCATTTAAACATTGGAAATACTTTAGAAATGCGAGTTCTTTTTTGAATGCAAATAAGACCAAGAAAAACAATTGAAGATCCATTCAAAATAATTAATTGTACTCTCAGTTACGTTCTCTTTCATTGTACATAATATTTTCAAGAAAAAACTTGATGTTTTGCACTATAATCCCATTTAAACATCGTAAATACTTTAGAAATGCGAATTCTGTTTCTTCTTCTTTTCCGGATGAAAATAAGACAAAGAAAAATATCTGAATAGTTGAAGACACTAATATACCTCTAAGGAATAGTATGGTAGCGGTAGGAATTAGCGAAAATTACACGTTCGATTTAATTGGACGAAATTACCCTCGATAAACCCATTAGCAGAGATTGTTATTTCAATTAGCTGTAATCACATAACTATCTTCGGGGCCGGCTCAAATTTTTAACTCCCACCCGCGCCCCGCACGAAATTACGGAAGCTAAACAAGGGCGGACCACCCGACCACCCGTCCACCCTGTATTTAGGCGCTGAGCAGCGCCTGCAGTTTTTTATTGCGTGTTCGGGTATATACATTTTTTATTTCTTTTCTCACCCCCTCTCGGCCGTTCTCTCTTCCCCTTTCGCTCGGATCCGCTGACCAGAGTGTTTCGAAAATTAGGTCGGCCCCACCAAATATCTACACCCCACCATCCGGTCATTAGCTTCAGATGGTACTGAATAAATCTAACAAATCGTGTACGTTGGTATTAATAAAATAATAATAATTTTTTATTAATTCCAGTACCATTTAAAAAAAAAATGTATGAATTAAACAATCGCCTTGATGAAAGGAAACATTTCGAGCGCTTTCGAAGTTGCTCTCAGCTAAAGGCAATACGATCCGGAATCTCTCTCACTCGAGTCGCGAAGGTTTGTTTGCACCTGTGTTTGCACAAGTGTAATCAAAGAGCAGTGCGAAAATTGATTTAACGCCCCGTTTCTGAAATCACGTGTTGTCGTTATAATTATACATTGTTACACAAGTTACGTGTCGCGAACATTTTATTCCCCCCCCCCCCCCATTCAAAGGGGTTCACGATTAATTATGGTTATTATACTACAATTGATATATTAAATTACAATTATATTAAAGAATAGTTATGTAATAATAATTATCACGCACGCTATTAAGTACTGGAGAAAAGTTTTTTGTTTTACTTTGTTTTACCACTATATTTTATAGTCAATTTCAATTACAACTCATTCAAATGATCCACGAAGTAAACGCCCAAACCATCAAATAATGATGAACTTAATAAAGTTATTCATAGAAAAGGTAAAAATTATAATACAATGAAATATTTAAAGCAGGAAGGGTAGAAATTGACAATTAAAGTATTAAAAATATTGATAAATATTCTCCACAAAATCTATAGCAGTTTATTTCATAATTGCTTTAAGTGACCGCAAGCGTAGGATACCTGCACCCCGCGTTTACGGTCTTCTTTTTTAAATTCAAAGTGTTAATAAACAACGCTAAAAAGAAAAACGTTAAAATTGTGTCAGCAAAATAAAAGGTAAACTTTTGAAATGAGATTTAATTTTTTATTCGATCCGGTCGCGATTGATGTTTAAATAATTCCGGCCGGCCTGTCGATGTAATGAAATCGCAAACCTAATTATTACATTTAACAGCAGCATTAACGTTGATGAATGTTTTAACGCGCGGACGGCCGCCCTTTATTGCATTTATAATTTTACGTAATCGTCAAATCGGCGGGCCGTGATTATCGTTAAATTATTTATTTTCCACCGCCGCGAAATCCTTGCGGGGGGTTCCCAAACACCATCGATTATCCGGTTGGGCATTTTAGGATTTCAATGTTAATATTTGATGCACTACAGTACGAATCGATTTTACATTATTGGTTTAATTATTTAAACTGTATGAATAATACATTACCTATAAAAAACGTATGAGTACACACAAGTGTTTTACTATCAAAAATTCATAATCAGTATCGCCAATTGAAGAATGGCAGTGTAAATGTAAGGTAATTCTTCGTTTTTATACTTCTTCCTTAAATTTAAAACTGATTGATAAATAGGTACAAGAGGAAAAAGTTTAATCAAAAGACATCAAAATTAAAAGGCATGAATTTTATTTTGTATTTTTGAAATGTTAAAATTTCTACGTATTGAAATTTCTATACATCGAGTATTCTAAATGTTGATAATTTCTATACATTATTTTTAAGAGTTGAAAATTCTATATACTGAATTTCCTACACTGTTGAACTATCTATGCATTGAATTTTGTAAATATAGAAATATTACTCTTTGGTTTTAAGCTATATTTTTTTGTCTGAACTTTCTGAAGAATTAAATCTTTGGTCTTCAAGTTAACGTTAATGTTCCCATAAACTTAATTATTAAAATATTGTAATTTCTACACATAGAATTTTTCAAATGTTGAAATTCCCATAGAATAAATTTTTATGCACTTTTCCAAATGTTGAAATTCTGTACATCGGATTTTCTAAAAGTTGAAATTTGTATAGACCGAGTTTTCCAATTGTTGAATATTCTACACACTGAATATTCTAACTGTTGAAATTTTCTATAAATTAAATATTCTAATTGTTGAAATTTCTACACACCGAATTTTTCAGTTATTTTAATTTCTACGCATTGAACTTTTATTCTACACGTTGAAATTTCTATACATTGAATTTTCTAAATATCGAAATTTCTACCCATTGAATTTTCCAAATGTCTTAATTTCTAGAAATTCAATTTTTAAAACTTTAAAATTTCTATATCCTGAATTTTATTCACATTAAATTTTCTATTTCTAAATGTTGAAAGTTTTATACACTGAATTTTCAAATTATTGCAATTTCTATACAGTATTCTAAATGTTGAAATTTCTATACATTATTTTTTGTAAATGTTGAATATTCTATATACTCAATTTTCTACACTGTGAAATTTTTAAATGTTAAAACATTTACACATTGAATTTGTCGAAATTTCTAAACATTAAATTTCTAAACCTTAGAGTTCCTAAATGTTGAAATTTCCACACTTTGAATTTTTTAATGTTGATATTTCAATACTTTGAATTTTTTAAGTGCCGAGTTTTCTAATTATTGAAATTTACATACATTAAATATTCTAAATGTTGAAATTTCTATACTCTGAATTGTCTAAATGTCGAACTTTCTGTGCATTGAATTTTGTAAATATAGAAATACTACTCTTTGGTTTTATCTATATTTTTTTGTCTGAACTGTCTGAAGAATTAAATCTTTGGTCTTCTAGTTAACGTTAATGTTCTCATACATTTAATTATTCGAATATTGTAATTTCCACACATAGAATTTTCAAAATGTTGAAATTTCCATAGAATAATTTTTTATACACTTTTCCAAATGTTGAAATTCTGTACATCGGATTTTCTAAAAGTTGAAAATTGTATAGACCAAGTTTTCCAATTGTTGAATATTCTACACACTGAATTTTCTAAACGTTGAAATTTTCCATACATTGAATATTCTAATTGTTGAAATTTCTACACACCTAATTTTTCAGTTATTTTAATTTCTACGCATTGAACTTTTATTCTACACGTTGAAATTACTATACATTGAATTTTCTAAACATCGAAATTTCTATCCAATGAATTTTCCAAATGTCTTAATTTCTAGAAATTCAATTTTTAAAACTTTAAAATTTCTATATCCTGAATTTTATTCACATTAAATTTTCTATTTCTAAATGTTGAAAGTTTTATACACTGAATTTTCAAATTATTGCAATTTCTATACAGTATTCTAAATGTTGAAATTTCTATACATTATTTTTTGTAAATGTTGAATATTCTATATACTCAATTTTCTACACTGTGAAATTTTTAAATGTTAAAACATTTACACATTGAATTTGTCGAAATTTCTAAACATTAAATTTCTAAACCTTAGAGTTCCTAAATGTTGAAATTTCCACACTTTGAATTTTTTAATGTTGATATTTCAATACTTTGAATTTTTTAAGTGCCGAGTTTTCTAATTATTGAAATTTACATACATTAAATATTCTAAATGTTGAAATTTCTATACTCTGAATTGTCTAAATGTCGAACTTTCTGTGCATTGAATTTTGTAAATATAGAAATACTACTCTTTGGTTTTATCTATATTTTTTTGTCTGAACTGTCTGAAGAATTAAATCTTTGGTCTTCTAGTTAACGTTAATGTTCTCATACATTTAATTATTCGAATATTGTAATTTCCACACATAGAATTTTCAAAATGTTGAAATTTCCATAGAATAAATTTTTATACACTTTTCCAAATGTTGAAATTCTGTACATCGGATTTTCTAAAAGTTGAAAATTGTATAGACCAAGTTTTCCAATTGTTGAATATTCTACACACTGAATTTTCTAAACGTTGAAATTTTCCATACATTGAATATTCTAATTGTTGAAATTTCTACACACCTAATTTTTCAGTTATTTTAATTTCTACGCATTGAACTTTTATTCTACACGTTGAAATTACTATACATTGAATTTTCTAAACATCGAAATTTCTATCCAATGAATTTTCCAAATGTCTTAATTTCTACAAATTCAATTTTTAAAACTTTAAAATTACTATATCCTGAATTTTCTAAATGTTGAATTTTCTACACATTGAATTTTCTATTTCTAAATGTTGAAATTTATATACACTGAATTTTAAAATTATTGCAATTTCATTACATTATTCTAAATGTTGAAATTTCTATACATTATTTTTTCTAAATGTTGTAAATTCTATATACTGAATTTTCTACACTGTGAAAATTTTAAATGTTAAAACATATACACATTGAATTTGTCGAAATTTCTAAACAGTAAATTTCTAAATTGTAGAGTTTCTAAATGTTGAAATTTCCATACATTTAATTTTTTAATGTTGGAATTTCAATACTTTGAATTTTTTAAGTGCAGACTTTTCTAATTGTTGAAATTTTCATACATTAAATATTTTAAATGTTGAAATTTCTATACTCTGAATTTTCTAAATGTCGAACTTTCTATGCATTGAATTTTATAAATATAGAAATACTACTCCTTGGTTTGAAGCTATATTTTTTTGTCTGAACTGTCTGAAGAATTAAATCTTTGATCTTCAAGTTAACGTTAATGTTCCCATACATTGAATTATTCAAATATTGTAATTTCTACACATAGAATTTTCAAAATGTTGAAATTTCCATAGAATAAATTTGTATACACTTTTCCAAAAGTTGAAATTCTGTACATCGGATTTTCTAAAAATTGAAATTTGTATAGACCGAGTTTTCCAATTGTTGAATATTCTACACACTGAACTTTCCAAATGTTGAAATTTTCCATACATTGAAAATTCTAATTGTTGAAATTTCTACACATCGAATTTTTCAGTTATTGGAATTTCTACGCATTGAATTTTTATTCTACACGTTGAAATTTCTATACATTGAATTTTCTAAATATCGAAATTTCTACCCATTGAATTTTCCAAATGTCTTAATTTCTAGAAATTCAATTTTTAAAACTTAAAAATTTCTATATTCTGAATTTTCTACACATTGAATTTTCTATTTCTAAATGTTGAAATTTCTATACACTGAATTTTGAAATTATTGCAATTTCTATACATTATTCTAAATGTTGAAATTTCTATACATTATTTTTTCTAAATGTTTAAAATTCTATATACTGAATTTTCTACACTGGGAAATTTTTAAATGTTAAAACATTTATACATTGAATTCTCTTAATGTCGAAATTTCTAAACTTTAGAGTTTCTAAATGTTGAAATTTCAATACTTTGAATTTTTTAAGTGCTGAAATTTCGAATTGTTGAAATTTCTTTACATTAAATATTCTAAATGTTGAAATTTCTATACTCTGAATTTTCTTAATGCTAAACTTTCTATGGATTGAATTTTGTAAGTATAGAAATACTACTCTTTGGTTTTAAGCTATATTTATTACTCCGATATAATGAAAAGCTCCCAAAATATAGAAAAAAAACTTATGCATGGACTCGCCATTTTAGAAATGGTAAAAATTCTATAGACTGTATTTTCCAAATGTTGAAATTCCGTACATTGGATTTTCTAAAAGTTGAAATTAGTATAGACCGAATTCTAAATGTTGAAATTTCTACACACGTTAAAATTTTTATAGATTAAATTTTCTATATATTAAAATTACTGTTAATTGAATTTTCTATACGATGAGTTTTACAACTGTTGAAATTTCTATACATTGAATGTATTACACTTTGTAATTTATATACATTGAATTGAATTGAAGTTTCTATCCATTGAATTTTCTAAATGTCTTAATTTCTTGAAATTCAATTTTTAAAACTTAAAATTTCTATATCCTGAATTTTCTAAATGTTGAATTTTATCCACATTGATATTCTACACACCCAATTTTCTATATGTTGAAATTTTCCATACATTGAATATTCTAAATGTTGAAATTTCTACACATTGAATTTTGCACACACCGAATTTTTCAGTTGTTGGAATTTCTATGCATTGAATTTTTTAAACGTTAAAATTTTTATACTCCAAATTTTCTCTATATTGAAATTACTATTAATTTCATTTTCTATACGAGGAGTTTTCCAACTGTTGGAATTTCTATACATTGAATATTCTACACGTTGAAATTTCATTACATTGAATTTTCTAAATATTGAAATTTCTACCCCATTGAATTTTCTAAATGTCTTAATTTCTCCAAATTCAATTTTTAAAACTTTAAAATTTCTTTATCCTCAATTTTATACAGATTGAATTCTACACACTGAATTTTCTAAATGTTGAAATTTTCCATACATCGAATATTCGAAATGTTGAAATTTCTACACGTTGAATTTTCCACACACCGAATTTTTCAGTTGTTGGAATTTCTATGCATTGAATTTTTTAAACGTTAAAATTTTTATAGACTAAATTTTCCAGATAACTAACTTACTATTAATTGAATTTTTTATACGATGAGTTTTTCAATTGTTGGAATTTCTATACATTAAATTTTCTAAATATTGAAATTTCTACCCCTTTGAATTTTCTAAATGTCTTAATTTCTCCAAATTCAATTTTTAAAACTTTAAAATTTCTATAATCCTGAATTTTCTAAATGTTGAATTTTATCCACATTGATATTCTACAAACTGAATTTTCTATATGTTGAAATTTTCCATACATTGAATATTCTAAATGTTGAAATTTCTACACATTGAATTTTGCACACACCGAATTTTTCAGTTGTTGGAATTTCTATGCATTGAATTTTTTAAACGTTAAAATTTTTATACTCCAAATTTTCTCTATATTGAAATTACTATTAATTTCATTTTCTATACGAGGAGTTTTCCAACTGTTGGAATTTCTATACATTGAATATTCTACACGTTGAAATTTCATTACATTGAATTTTCTAAATATTGAAATTTCTACCCCATTGAATTTTCTAAATGTCTTAATTTCTCCAAATTCAATTTTTAAAACTTTAAAATTTCTTTATCCTCAATTTTATACAGATTGAATTCTACACACTGAATTTTCTAAATGTTGAAATTTTCCATACATCGAATATTCGAAATGTTGAAATTTCTACACGTTGAATTTTCCACACACCGAATTTTTCAGTTGTTGGAATTTCTATGCATTGAATTTTTTAAACGTTAAAATTTTTATAGACTAAATTTTCCAGATAACTAACTTACTATTAATTGAATTTTTTATACGATGAGTTTTTCAATTGTTGGAATTTCTATACATTAAATTTTCTAAATATTGAAATTTCTACCCCTTTGAATTTTCTAAATGTCTTAATTTCTCCAAATTCAATTTTTAAAACTTTAAAATTTCTATAATCCTGAATTTTCTAAATGTTGAATTTTATCCACATTGATATTCTACAAACTGAATTTTCTATATGTTGAAATTTTCCATACATTGAATATTCTAAATGTTGAAATTTCTACACATCGAATTTTTCACGCACCGAATTTTCCAATTATTGGAATTTCTATGAATTGGATTTTTTAAACGTTAAAATTTTCATAGACTAAATTTTCTGTATATCGAAATTACTGTTAATTAAATTTTCTATACGATGAGTTTTCCAACTGTTGGAATTTCTATACGTAGAATATTCTACACATTGAAATTTCTATACATTGCATTTTCTAAATATTGAATTTCCTAACTGTCTTAATTTCTACAAATTCATGTTTTTTTAAACTATAAAATTTCTATATCCTGAATTTTCTAAATGTTGAATTTTATACACACTGAATTTTCTAAATGTTGAAATTTTACATATATTGAATATTCTAAATGTTGAATTTTCCACGCACCGAACTATTCAGTTATTGGAATTTATATGCATTGAATTTTTAAAACTTTAAAATTTCTATATCATGAATTTTGTACACATTGAATTTTACACACTGAATTTTCTAAATGTTGATATTTTCCATACATTGAATATTCTAAATGTTGAAATTTCTACACATAGAATTTTCCACACACCGAATTTTTCAGTTATTGGAATTTCTATATATTGATTTTTTTAAACGTTAAAATTTTTATAGACTAAAATTTCTATTTATTGAAATTACTGTTAATTGAATTTTCTATTCGATGAGTTTTTCGACTGTTGGAATTTTTAAACATTGAATATTCCACACGTTGAAATTTCTATACATTGAATTTTCTAAATATTGAAATTTCTACCCCTTTGAATTTTCTAAATGTTGAATTTTATACACATTGAATTCTACACACTGAATTTCCTAAATGTTGAAATTTTCCATACATTGAATATTCTAAATGTTGAAATTTCTACACATTGAATTTTCCCCGAACCGAATTGTTCAGTTATTGGAATTTATATGTATTGAATTTTTTAAACATTAAAATTTTTATAGGCTAAAATTTCTACATACTGAAATTACTATTAATTGAATTTTCTATACGATGAGTTTTTCAAATGTTGGAGTTTCATGCATTGAATATTCTACATGTTGAAATTACTATACATTGAATTTTCTAAATATTTAAATTTCTACCCATTGAATTTTCTTAATGCCTTAATTTCTACAAATTCAATTTTTAAAACTTTAAAATTTATATACCCTGAATTTTCTAAACGTTGAATTTTATAAACATTGAATTCTACACACTGAATTTTCTAAATGTTGAAATTTTCCATATATTGAATATTCTAAATGTTGAAATTTCTACACATTGAATTTTCCATGCACCGAATTTTTTTAAACGTTAAAATTTTTTATAGACTAATTGAAATTACTATTAATTGAATTTTCTACAGGATGAGTTTCCCAGCTCTTGGAATTTCTATACGTAGAATATTCTACACGTTGAAATTTCTATACATTGAATTTTCTAAATATTTAAATTTTTACCCATGGAATTTTGTAACTGTCTTTTATTTCTACAAATTCAATTTTTAAAACTTTAAAATTTTTACATTCTGAATTTTCTAAATGTTGAATTTTATACACATTGAATTTTCTAAATGTTGAAATTTTCCATACATTCAAGTTTCTAAATGCTGAAATTTCTACACATTAAATTTTCTAAACGTTAATATATTCTACACGTTGAAGTGCCGAAGTCTATGCAATGTTTTCACTACAATTTCAGATAAAAATTGATACACCTTTAGGACAATCTCTTCCACTCGTTCAGCATTTTATGATGGTTGCTATTATATCAAATATTAAGTCAATACCAGGATTGTAGAACATAGATATAGGTTTGATCTGTGTTATTATTCAAGCATCAAAATATTGGTGGTTTGATGGTTTCATCTATTCTGGAAGATGATATAGCCATTATCAATATTGGTTGAGGTGCTAATTTGAACAACCACGAACCGACACTGTGTTTAAATGATATTATAACCTAACACAACTCCGAGAATAAAACTCATGTGGAACTTATTCAAATTGAAACATTCTGTGCGTTAACTTTTAATAAAATCCAACAGATGTGAGAATATATTCTCGACGTAATTAATTGCATTTAGGGTAAAAGGTACAAATTTAACCTAGTATGCTTTTTTTCACGATACAAAACATTGTCGTTGCTGAAAGTGTAAGAAGTATATAGGTGGGTGGTTGCCAGTTCTCTATCACACACTCCAATCGGGAAAACTAATTCTTAGATTATAAAGAACACTGAATAAAACACTTACTATGTTTTTAACCATTATAATTTATTATAATATATAAATATATTATAAGTTTATAAATGAATAATTACCAGATTAAAATACATTTTGCTTAATTATTGCTCAAACGTTCTCTTTTACTTAAATTATAATTCATTTTCTGATAATTGGAGGGTGGATAGTAGCTACCCTACATATATATTGAAACTGTAGCGAAAACACGTTTTTATAAATAAATCGGAGGGTGTTATAGGATGTTGATTGAGATCTAGGTCAAACCTAAAATCTCTGACTAATATCCTAACTGGATATTATCAGTTATTGAAATACCTCTATGCGTTAGGAGTCGTATAGAAGATCCCAGCTGCAGAGAGTGCACGAGGAAGCGAAATCGAGCATGTTACTGTTCTGCTATGGCAACATTAGGAAAGAACCTGCTAGGGTCATCGTGACCAAAATCGTTCGACATGGGGGCATGTTTCCCAGCAAAATCCTCAACTTTATCAAAGGAGTAGAGTGGCTGGAAAGCTAGTCCTCCTATCACGCATGGTGCCCAATCAGGGGCCTGCATACTATGACTTCGTCGCTTTCCCTTTTGCCCGTATCCATATCTGAGATCGTTTTCAACTCAATCACCAATTATAATGCTAAATAAGTATCGCTGAAGATTATAAAGTCCTAAGTTCTCTAAACTCTCAACTACTAAAGCCGTAATCGTTACAAAACGGGATGCGTAACTATTGAATCAAGTATGCAGATACCTGATTTTAATGTATATATTTACGTCGGCTAATTCGAGCCGTGTGTCTCTCCATTAAGAGTCGGCGATTCGAAGGACCGTAATTATGTTTATGGGTCGTAAGCGGGCAAAGGAACGCGATTGCGTTAGAGCCAATTCCGCGAAATATTGCATCTGCGAAGTCCGCCTCTCTCTCTCTCTCTCTTTCTCTGTGTGTTTCTCTCTAGCTCCTCCTCGCCGCGCCGTTCCAACGACTTCCGGTGGAAACAATGCCGCTTCCGTTCTTAAAACACAACGTGACCTCTGTTAGATAACAGAGTTTGTTAGAGCGGAGTCAAGGGTCTTCTGGCTTATGTAAGTGAGTAAACAACGTGACCAGATGACTCCGTCACCTGGTGTAACTTATTAATTAACTGTGCCAATTAAAATTGTTCAGATGTTGTGATATGGTAATAATTGTTTTATTATGCTTATGATTCTAGAACAAAAAAAAAGTATTAAAATTCATAGCGAATAATTTTAGAGCGTGATCGTACGTCAGTCATCTATGATTCAATTCAGAATTCGTCAATTTGTAATTTGTTGGTGTGATTAGTAGTACATCAAGATTGTGCAAGATTATGGTTACAGATCGCTATTATGCATACTGTCAAATCACCATCTGTTCTTTCTTCCGAAGCTGTAGGAGAACAATTCATACTGATGGATGATTTAAGTCCAAATCAAGCAAATATTTAATTTAATAATCACTTGGATTGTTATACTGATTATTCCCTAATGTTTCATGAAGAGATAAGTGAGAAAATTATTGAAGAAATATTATTTAAACACTTGATTGATGAGGGTGTTAGTTTTTGAAACTCCATATCACTTAATTACTCGGGTATAAACTATTGCTTGATCTCTAAGTCTAATCATTAATCTTCGAAAAGAGTTTTTCCTTTCTTTACTCTGCATACGTAAATTTTGAAATGTGCTACCATTGGGGATGACTTAGCACCCTTCTCTTAGATATTCTATATCTAATTTACGCTTTCAAAAAAAATCTAAAGGTTTTCCATTCCACTACACCTTCTGCGTATGCTTGCGACATAAAATAGCACAGTCACCGGCGTTGACTTATTACCTGCGCCAAACGACCGTAGGAGTGGCGGTCGAAACACGGGGGAGGCGGCGGCGGCGGCAGAACGAAGGGTATAATCGGCACGTATCAATTTACCGCCGCACCATAAGCCCATTACGTAATATTACGATGCGCCCCCGCCGGCTGTAATTTTATTTTAACAAGCGCAAAGTAAAAAGAAAAAGCGTCCACGTCATGTCTCTACCGGTGTGTACGTTGACCCTGATGGTGAAATTCGCAATCTCGACAAAATGGAAGTGTGCAGCACACGAGGTGCAGGTATCAGCTTACAATACCTGAGCGGAATCATGATACACAACTGCGATGTAATATTAAACCGTAAGACACACGGCTTTTCGCGTGACGCCCCGAATGAATAATAATAAACCAAAAAAAAATTAATACGCTTTTGTTTAATTAGTAATACACGTGCAATTAAGATTCGCAAAAAAATACACACCTCATCAAATGGAAATCCGTTGTCGCGGCAATTTTCATCCCGTTTTAGGGGTAATTGGGTAATTTTTCCCGTCCTCTGGTGATTTAAAATTTGCCACGGTTACGTCGTTTTTTTTATGTGTGGGTGTGGATGTTATTAAATGAAGCCCGGCTCCGCGGTCATATTCAAGTTTTATCGGGAAATCACTGGAGGACGCCCGTGGAAGACGCTTTAATGCGAAATGTTTTAGCGTTAATGAAAAAGAGCGCAACTAATATTTTAAAATATATTCACGCTCCTTTAGGAATTACCGTCGTATTAATGTGTATTCCTGAAAGGTAAAAGTACTTTCAAGAGCTTATATTTGAATGTTACATCTAGATCATACAAAATATTATTCAAAATTCAGTTTACTTTACAATATTGAATTGATTGATGATGAAACTTAATAATACATTGAAATAAAACAATACAATTGTATTCTTTATCACTGAAACGTGTGTGGTAACAGTGGCTTCATCAGGTAAATAATAAATCATTAAGTTACTTTTAAACCACTCAAATTCTGCCCAGAATTTTGATCGAAAATATTTTTTACATCCAAACATTTCTAGTTTTAAAAATTATTTGAAATTACTTAGGTTAACAATTTATTACAACGAAGTTTATTCTTCCAAGTGTTTTACTAATTCGATATAGGATTTTATTTATAAACCCTCGAGTATGTTGTAGTGATTGGAGGGTGGGATAGGGGCCACCCACCCACCCTACATATACATTTAAACTTCAACTACTGATCAACTTTTAGTTTTCAGAAAACTAATCGGCGAAATTGTCGATATAATTTCCAAAAAACACACTGCATTTGTTTTTTTTTTACACCTGAAGTATACAGAAATATGTATGGTAGATGGGTGGCCTCGAATCCATCCTACGATAGATAAAACATACGCGAGCATTTTATAATTTAGTTAATTAATTATAACTAAAAAATTCGATGAAGAATTCATCGTATAAAACACTTTATATGATGATTTTTTTTTGTAAACTCTTGAATATATTTTGATTACTTAGAGAATATATTCGATGCCAACCACCCATGTTAAATCAAAAATGTATTGAAAACTTCAGGCTATAACGCTTCTGGTTACATCTAAACCACTCAAATGTCTAAAATTACGCAGAATTTTCATTAACACTATTTTTTTGAAGCTTTGCGTTACGAAATTATTGAACATTTTTGGTTATAAAACCTCAGGTTACATTTAAACCACAGTAATATATAAAATTATGCAGAATTTTGATCAAAAATATTTTTTGAAGCTCTAAGTTACATCCAAACAATTCTAATTTTAAAAATCATTGAAAACTTTTGGTTATAAACTTTCAGTTTACATTTAAACCACTCTAATATCTAAAATTATACAGAATTTTGATCAAATATATTTTTTGAAGCTCTAAGTTACATCCAAACAATTCTAATTTTAAAAATCATTGAAAACTTTTGGTTATAAACTTTCAGTTTACATTTAAACCACTCTAATATCTAAAATTATGCAGAATTTTGATCAAATATATTTTTTGAAGCTCTAAGTTACATCCAAACAATTCTAATTTTAAAAATCATTGTAAACTTTTTGTTATAAACTTTCAGGTTACATTTAAACCACTCTAATGTCTAAAATTACGCAGAATTTTGATCTACAATATTTTTTTGAAGCTTTAGATTACAAAATTATTAAAAAAAATTGGTTATAAAGCTTCAAATTACATTCAAATCACTCTAATGTCTAAAATAACCCAGAATTATGATTAAAAATATTCGTTTAAGCTTTAAGTTACATCAAGGAATTGCTGTTCTTCAGGTGAAATTGGAGTTGAGTAGATTAGAGTAATTTATTAATAATTAATAAAACACGTTAGAATTCACTTTCTTCACAATTTATTTTGTATTCACTACATGTGTTCATTATCAATAGCTAACTAATTTATTAATGTCTTACATACCTCGCATATACATAGAGAAATTGTTGGTTATTTGGAAATTAAAATGAAATCCTAAAAAATTGTAGAACCCTGAAATAAAATTCTTGCAATTTGGAAAAGAAAATTTAATTAAAATTACTGGAAAGAAAAGAATTTCTTTTAAATATACCTTCATAATTCCGAAAAATTATCTAAAAGTACAAAAAAAACTTTATAAATTTATTTCACCGTTTTCTCTTTTGCTAGAAACTTTTAAAATTCAAAGGAAACCCTAAAAATTGTAGAAATCTATAGTAATTTAAAGATAAAATTTAATGCAAAATTCTTTTAAAATAAAACTGGAGATATTTGTAAACTTCTAACGAGTTTATAACCTACAAGTTAAGAAGTATGGAAATTTCAAATTCTAAGACTGTAGAAAATTTAATAACCAAAAACAGTGTTTATAGAAATCTAGTTTAACTTTCATTGTATCTATTTTTTTTTTTCGGTAAAAATTCTGGATAATCTCTTCTCTATGAAGAATCGCTTTGAATTTAGGAACATTTCATGATTAAAAAAATTTCAACAGTTGCTTCCAAATTACCAGAATTTTCTTGTAGAGTTCTAGAGTTTCATGATCTCCTCTAAATTCCCTAAATCCTGAAACTCTAGAACTCTACAAGAAAATTCTGGTAATTTAGAAGCAAATGTTGATATTTTTTTAATCACGAAATGTTTCCTAATTTCAAAAAGACTCTTCAAAAAGACGAGATCTTCCTTACGTATATCAATTTTAATTAATTGATTGATTTTATTAACTAATTTAATTTCAAAAGGAACTTCCTACAAAATTCCTGAGAATATGAAAAAAAAAAAATTGAGAAATATTAGATATAATAAAAGTTTGCTAAAATAAATTTAATAAGTCTTAAGAAAAAAATTGCTATGTATGTGTTCTTGAGTTATATGAAGATTATGTTAACAATAAAAACGCGGTTAAATTTCTTTCTTCCCTGTTTAACAGCGAAGAAAAATATCCTGAAAAATTATTAAACCCTGAAGCGAAATTCTTTGGAAGAGAAGAGAAGAATATAATGAAAAATACTGGAAAGTTCTTAGAATTTAAGGAAGATAACGCTAAAAGTTCTAAAAAATTGATGAGTAACTAATATTTAAAAAAAATAAAGATTTTGATAAAACTAAAAATATCTCTTGTTAAAATTCTGGAAGAAAACACTTTTGTAATTGAATATTCTTAAAATTTAGAGGAAATCCTGAACATTGTAAAATTCGAAAAGAAGATTCTGGCGAATTGAAAGAGAAAATATAGTGAAAATTTAGTGCAAAAAAATGATAGAAGATGATTCCGGCAAATTGAAGTAGAAAATTTAATGAAAAAATGTTAAAAATCTGAAAGAAATCTCTTCTGAAAATGCTGAAAATTTAGAGGAAATTCTGAAGATTGTAGAATTCTAAACGAAGATTCTAGCGAATTGAAAGAGAAAATATAGTGAAAATTTAGTACAAAAAATGATATTAAAATAAAACTGGAAATACTAAAAAGAAATTTAGATCAGATGTAGCTAACAATTTAAGGTAATTTGAGAAATTACTCTAAACATTTTGTTTGGTTAGTTATTTTGTTATCGTCCCAGTTGAGTTATTTAAGTTAGTTTTAGAGAATAAATTTGTTTGCTTAATATAATAATGGATGGTTTTGGAAATTCTAAAAGAAGATTCCGGCAAATTGAAGTAGAAAAATTAATGAAAAAATGTTAAAAATCTGAAAGAAATCTCTTCTGAAAATGCTGAAAATTTAGAGGAAATTCTGAAGATTGTAGAAACATAAAAGAAAATTCTGGCGAATTGAAAAAGAAAATATAGTGACAATTTAGTGCAAAAAAATGATATTAAAATAAAACTGGAAATACTAACAAGAAGTTTAGATGAGATATAGCTAACAATTTAAGGTAATTTGAGAAATTACTTTAAACATTTTGTTTGGTTAGTTATTTTGTTATCTTCTTAGTTAAGTTATTTAAGTTAGTTTTAGTGAATTCATTTGTTTGCTTAATATAATAATGGATGGTTTTGGAAATTCTAAAAGAAGATTCCGGCAAATTGAAGTAGAAAAATTAATGAAAACATGTTAAAAATCTGAAAGAAATCTCTTCTGAAAATGCTGAAAATTTCTAAAATTTAGAGGAAATCCTGAAGATTGTAGAATTCTAAATAAAGATTCTGGCGAATTGAAAGAGAGAATATAGTGAAAATTTAGTACAAAAAAATGATATTAAAATTAAACTGGAAATACTAAAAAGAAATTTAGATCAGATGTAGCTAAAAATTTAAGGTAATTTTCAGAAATTACTTTAAACATTTTGTTTGGTTAGTTTTTTTGTTATCTTCTTAGTTAAGTTATTCAAGTTAGTTTTAGAGAATTAATTTGTTTGCTTATTATAATAACGGATGGTTTGGATGGCAGAACAGTTTAACTTGAAATTTTGAAAAAGAGATATTTTGCTAAAACAAATCAGAAAAATTGCAAAATTCTCAGAACTTTAGAGGAAAACTTACTGTAAATTTTAAAATATCCTTAAAATTTCTAGAAAGGGAATTCTAATAACTTTAAAGAAAAAATGGTTAAAGTAATTGCCTATAACAAAGAAAACAAACTTATATGATGTAAGATTTTTGAAAGTCTGAGTGCGAAAATGCTGGAAATTCTAAAATTTGAAAGAAATCCTAAAAATTCCAGAATATTAAGAGGACATTCTCATTATTTAAAAGAAACAATTTGGTGGGAAAAAAAAATCGGCTCTATTGAAGAAGAAACATTGATACTTAAATAATCACCAGGATGGTTTTGAATGATCTTTTAATTCTGTTCGTTTTGCGGGCTCTCATAAATAACTTTATTGTACAAAATTAGGTGACCTTGACTTTAAAATAAACGCTATCGTTCGAGTTTATTTCAAAGTCATTAACTTTCATTCAATTGATTGGCGTTAGCTTTAAATTTAAATGACAAGAAGTTTCAATAAATGATCTTGAATTATTAACACTAAATTAAAATACTTAATTGTTTTAAATATTCCTAAATGACCTTGAAAGTCCGCGAAAGGACCTCCAATGATTTTGGATGATCATTAGATGACCTTAGGAAACCTTAAATAGCTGTTCAAAAATCTTAAGTCTTTATTAGATGAATATACACAATATCTAATGATATTTTTATGTATTTGGATGGTAGACATCTTTGGATGAATTTGGTTTATAGTTTAACAACATCTGTGTTATATCTTTAAATAAATTTAAATCACTTTGAATGGCCATTGTAAGATTTTGAATGAGCATTGGATCAGTCTAAATGTTTTTAATGATTGTATTGATTTTGAGCATAGGATTAGTCTAAATGTTTTTAATGATTGTATTGACTTTGATTTCTTTGGTTATTTGATTAACATAAATAACTTTAAATGCTTCTTGGATGATCATAAATAATTTTGAATGACTTGTATAAAGTTGAGTGAAGGTAGAATAAGTAATTGTGGAGGCTTTCACTTCGTGATACATTTTGATAAATTCAAAATAAATAAGGTAGAATGACCTTATTTAAGAGCGTTACATAAAAGTGACAATAAATTTCATCAAAATACCATCAACAAAATATTTTTGTAAACTATGCTTTAAATATAATGATCATTGGTTGACCTTGAATAACTACGGAGATTATTTGAAATAACTTTAAATGATTATAGGACGATCATAAACGATTTTGAATGACTTGTATAAAATTGAGTGAAGATAGAATGACCTTATCTGAGGTTGGATTGTAGTTAAATAAAAGTAACAAAAAATTTCATTATAATAAAAATATTTTTATAAACTATGCTTTAAATGTGATGACCATTGGTTGACCTTGAATGACCTTGGACAGGCTTTGAATGATACACGTAACTTAAATATTTATCGATAAATGGTCTTGAATGATCGTTTGTCACCTTTAAATGATTCTAATTAATCTTAAACAAAATGTTTTAGCTTAAGTTTCATTGTATATGTAGGGTGGGTGGGTGGCCACTATAACAAACAACTATCGCAACCTCCAATTATCAGTATACTAGCAATTATAGTTTGTGTAAAAGAGAACGTTTAAACTACATTATGTTAATTATTCATTTGTAAGAAGTTTTTCTGATTAGTGAATTTTGAACAATTATTAAAATAAAAGAATACATAAGAAATTTGGTCCAAAATTTCACGACATTATAATCTCAAAAAAAGTGCATTCGAAGAATTCAATAACAAATCTTCAACACGTAATTTATATAAATCAAATACAAGTAAAATAATTCTCTTACGATTCGAACTAACATAAAACGCAATTACTTATTTAATTTCAGCGTGCGGCCGCATATCAAACATTCGGTTTCGTGCTGTTTATTTATTTTTTTATGCCAACAGAATTGCGCCCAACTATCGACGGCAAAACTCAAAGCTTTTGCGGTGTAATTTTATTTCAGTTAAATCCGCGCAAAACAGCGAACACCAATATGCGATTAATACCATTTTTTTTTGTAGTCGCCGGATTCGCACAAACCACCCCCCAAAGCCCCCTGCACCCCTGTAATACGCCGCCTCCATCTGTCGTGCTTTATTTGGATTAATTAGTATTTAACTATTTTCACAGTCACCGACCGAATTGAGCATGATAAATCGGGATATACTCTACTAAAACTGATAGTCATCAATAAAATAAATTAATGATGTTAAAATATCTTTTTTAAATAATAAATAGTACAATAAGACACAGTTATATTTCTTACTTCACTGATTCATCAGTTAACTATTGGTAGATAATAAAAACATAGTGATCGTAATGTACATTTAGTGGTTAAGTAAAATAGTATAGTAAGAAATATAACTGTTTCATTAATTATATAGTAAACTTCACAAAACTCACAAATATGTATTAATAGTACAATAAGAATCATTATAACTTTGATTAAGGACACTATAATATTTTTTTAAATATTGAAGAAAGGTTCTAAGTGTTTTTAATCTTCAAGTAACTCAATAAACCCAATTAAGAATCATTATGGTACTACTTTATATCTCATCATTATAGCGCAGCTGAAGACCTTTATTTTATAGTTTTAACTCTTCAGGTGTACTCATACATTGTACTAAGCATAAAGTACACGTTATACGTTTTTATTCAACCATTCAGTACACGAATTAATTAATAATGAAGGCGAGTTTTAGTCAGTAATTACTTTCAGAAAAGAGGCGTCAACAAACAATTGCAAACAAATTAAAGATCACTAACTATGTTAAAGCTAGAACCCCAGAATCGATTTTTCATTCATGATTTAGATTGACGTGTGTGTGTGTTTGTTGTGTGCGTGGCGATTCCCACGGGATTGCATCGATTTAAACGTGTGCAATATTTAAGCCATGATTTTCAGTAATTACCAAGATTTTCCCAGTGTCTGCAGAAATCTGGAAAATAATTATTCTAGGGGATATAATTACGTGGTGGAGTGGATTAAATCGTAATGATTACGATATTCAGCAGGTGTCGATGTACTGCTATGTAGCAGAAGGGTAAATGGTAAACATTTTAAATGTAGAATAAAGTAGCTTATAAAAGACGAAGAACTAGAAATTTTCTAAAAGAAAATTTACAAAAATCTATGGATGTGATGGATGAATTTAAAGCACAGTTATAATTTCACTTGTTTTTTGAATAAATTTATGAAGTTTCAAAGCGATAGCAATTGTTTTTATATTTTTTTTTCAAATCACAGGAACAAATAAAACAATTTCCAAAATTACGCCACGTTCAGATGTAAATATCCAAAAATCTGAGCGTGCTATGGGTGAATTTAAACCACAATTATAATTTCACTTGTTTTTCAAATAAACTTATGAAATTTCAAGCCGACGGCAATTGTTTTTATATTTATTTTAAGCCTTTGAAAGAAATAAAACAGTTTCCAAAATTACTAAACGTTTACATGAAAATATCTAAAAATCTAGGGGTGTTGAGGGTGTATTTAAACTATAATCACAATTTCATTTGTTTTTTTAGATAAATTTGTATAGTTTTAAGCCGATGACAATTTTTTTTAAATTTATTTCAAGTTTCTTAAATAAATCAAACGATTTTCAAAATTACTCTCGTTAACATGAAGATATTCAAAAATTTAAGGGTGCTGTGAATGGATTTAAAAGACATTTATAATTTCGCTTGTTTTTTGAATAAATTTAAGAAGTTTTAAGTCGATAGCAATTGTTTTTATCTTCATTTTAAGCCTTTGAAACGAATAAAACAATTTCCAAAATTACGATATGTTTGTATAAATAAATCGAAGAATCAATGAAGATTTCGGATATATTTTAACCACTATCACAATTTCACTTGTTTTTTAAATAAATTTATACAGTTTTAAGCTGATGGCAATTGTTTTTATATTTATTTCAACGCTTTGAAAAATATAAAACAATTTCCAATATTACGCGACGTTTGCACGTAAATTTACAAAAATCTAGTGATGCGGTGGATAAATTTATAGCACAGTTATAATTTCACTTGTTTTTTGAATAAATTTATGCGGTTACAATTGTTTTTATATTTTTTTTCAAATCACATGAACAAGCAAAACAATTTCCAAAATTACGCCACGTTTAGATGTAAATATCCAAAAATCTGAGCGTGCTATGGGTGAATTTATACCACAATTATAATTTTACTTGTTTTTCAAATAAATTTATGAAATTTCAATCCGACGGCAATTGTTTTTATATTTATTTTAAGCATTTGAAAGAAATAAAACAGTTTCCAAAATTACTAAACGTTTACATGAAAATATCTAAAAATCTAGGGGTGTTGAGGGTGTATTTAAACTACAATCACAATTTCATTTGTTTTTTCAGATAAATTTATGCAGTTTTAAGCTGATGACAATAGTTTTTTGAATTTATTTCAAGCTTCTTAAATAAATCAAACGATTTTCAAAATTACGCTCGTTAACATGAAGATATTCAAAAATTTAAGGGTGCTGTGAATGGATTCAAAAGACATTTATAATTTCACTTGTTTTTTGAATACATCTAAGAAGTTTTAAGTCGATAGCAATTGTTTTTATTTTCATTTTAAGCCTTTGAAACGAATAGAACAATTTCCAAAATTACGATACGTTTATATAAATATATCGAAGAATCTAGGAAGATTGCGGATATATTTAAACCACTATCATAATGTCACTTGTTTTTTTTAAATAAACCTATACAGTTTCAAGCTGATGGCAATTGTTTTTATATTTATTTCAACCCCTTGGAAAATCTAAAACTTTTTCCAATATTTAGCGACGTTTGCACGAAAATTTACAAAAATCTAGGGGTGCGGTGGATGAATTTAAAGCACAGTTATAATTTCACTTGTTTTTTTAATAAATTTATGCGGTTGCAATTGTTTTTATATTTTTTTCAAATCATAGGAATAAATAAATCAATTTCCAAAATTACGCCACGTTAAGATGTAAATATCCAAAAATCTGAGCCTGCTATGGGTGAATTTAAACCACAATTATAATTTCACTTGTTTTTCAAATACATTTATGAAGTTTCAAGTCGACGGCAATTGTTTTTATATTTATTTTAAGCCTTTGAAAGAAATAAAACAGTTTCCAAAATTACGACACGTTTATATGAAAATATCTAAAAATCTAGTGTTGAGGGTGTATTTAAACTACAATCACAATTTCATTTGTTTTTTTAGATAAATTTATGTAGTTTTAAGCCGATGACAATTGTTTTTTAAATTTATTTCAAGTTTCTTAAATAAATCAAACGATTTTCAAAATTACTCTCTTTAACATGAAGATATTAAAAAATTTAAGGGTGCTGTGAATGGATTCAAATGACAGTTGTAATTTCACTTGTTTTTTGAATAAATTTAGCAAGTTTTAAGTCGATAGCAATTGTTTTTATTGTCATTTTAAGGCTTTGAAACGAATAAAACAATTTCCAAAATTACGATACGTTTTATAAATATATTGAAGAATCTAAGAAGACTGCGGATATATTTAAATCACTATCATAATTTTACTAGTGTTTTAAATAAACTTATGAAGTTTCAAGCTGATGGCAATTGTTTTTATATTTATTTCAACCCTTTGAAAAATCTAAAACAATTTCTAATATTACGCGACGTTTGCACGTAAATTTACAAAAATCTAGGGATGCGGTGGATGAATTTATAGCACAGTTATAATTTCACTTGTTTTTTGAATAAATTTATGCGGTTACAATTGTTTTTATATTTTTTTCAAATCACAGGGACAAATAAAACAATTTCCAAAATTACGCTACGTTAAGATGTAAATATCCAAAAATCTGAGCGTGCTATGGGTGAATTTAAAGCACAATTATAATTTCACTTGTTTTTCAAATAAATTTATGAAATTTCAATCCGACGGCAATTGTTTTTATATTTATTTTAAGCCTTTGAAAGAAATAAAACAGTTTCCAAAATTACTAAACGTTTACATGAAAATATATAAAAATCTAGGGGTGTTGAGGGTGTATTTAAACTATAATCACAATTTCATTTGTTTTTTTAGATAAATTTATATAGTTTTAAGCCGATGACAATTGTTTTTAAATTTATTTCAAGTTTCTTAAATAAATCAAACGATTTTCAAAATTACGCTCGTTAACATGAAGATATCCAAAAATCTAGGGGTGCTATGAATGGATTCAAAAGACAGTTCTAATTTCACTTGTTTTTTGAATAAATTTAGGAAGTTTTAAGTTGATAGCAATTATTTTTATTTTCATTTTAAGCTTTTGAAATAAAAATACAATTTCAAAAATTACGATACGTTTATATAAATATATCGAAGAATCTAGGAAGACTGCAGATATAATTAGACCACTATCACAATTTCACTTGTTTTTTTAAATAAACTTATGAAGTTTCAAGCTGGTGGCAATTGTTTTTATATTTATTTCAACCATTTGAAAAATCTAAAACTTTTTCCAATATTTAGCGACGTTTGCACGTAAATTTACAAAAATCTAGGGATGCGGTGGATGAATTTATAGCACAGTTATAATTTCACTTGTTTTTTGAATAAATTTATGCGGTTGCAATTGTTTTTATATTTTTTTCAAATCACAGGAACAAATAAAACAGTTTCCAAAATTACGCCACGTTCAGATGTAAATATCCAAAAATCTGAGCGTGCTATGGGTGAATTTAAACCACAATTATAATTTCACTTGTTTTTCAAATAAATTTATGAAATTTCAAGCCGACGGCAATTGTTTTTATATTTATTTTAATCCTTTGAAAGAAATAAAACAGTTTACAAAATTATGACACGTTTACATGAAAATATCTGAAAATCTAGGGGTGTTGAGGGTGTATTTAAAGTACAGTCACAATTTCATTTATTTTTTAGATAAATTTATATACTTTTAAGCCGATGACAATTGTTTTTTTAATTTATTTCAAGCTCCTTAAATAAATCAAACAATTTTTAAAAATTCGCTCGTTGACATGGAAATATCAAAAAATCTAGGGGTGCTGTGAATGGATTGAAATGATAATTCTAATCTCACTTGTTTTTTGAATAAATTTAAGAAGTTTTAAGTCGATGGCAATTGTTTTTATTTTCATTTTAAGCTTTTGAAACGAATAAAACAATTTCGAAAATTACGATACGTTTATTTAAATATATCGAAGAATCTAGAAAGATTGCGGATATATTTAAACCACTATCATAATTTCACTTGTTTTTTAAATAAACTTATGACGTTTCAAGCTGATGGCAATTGTTTTTATATTTATTTTAAGCCTTTGAAAGAAATAAAACAGTTTCCAAAATTAGGACACGTTTACATGAAAATATCTAAAAATATAGGAGTGTATTTTAAATACAATAAAAGAAAACGAGAAAAAATAATAAAATCGGGAACATTATCTGAAAGATAAATTTTAGAGAAATCCAACGAGGAAAGTTTTACAACTTGAAACTTCTGAAGTTTTTAAAATTCTTGATAAAATCTGGAAAATGAGAAAAAAAAATTAAGAATATTAACAGCAATTATACAAACTGACTTAAGATTTTTAAATTTTTAGAATTCTTAATAAAATGTTTCTAGAAAATAAGACTTGATGAGGGAAAATGTATTAGGAAATTAAAAAAAAACTGAAAAATTATGAAATTGTACAATTCTTCAAGGAACGTTTCTAGAAAATTTAATAGAAGGAAACTTTTAAGATCTCAAAACTTTTATTCGTGAAAAAAATTTCCTGGAATATTAAAGAAAATATTTATATAAAAAAAATTAAAATTAAATCCTTAAAACTTCAAAAAAATAGAATTATTTATAAATAATTCTCGGGAAACATTTGAAATCTTAATGTTTAGAATTCTATTTCGATTTTAGTAACTTGAAGAAAATGAAAGAAAAAACAGTAATAAAACTGTTTAGAAGAGCAGAAAATATTAGTTTATTTCTTTATTCTTAAGAAAAGTTTCTGGAAATATAAATTAACATGAAAAACGAAATATTAAAAATAATCCCTAAGAAAAATAGAATTTCAAACATTTTAGGAGAAACTGCTAGAATTTTTGACGAAAATTTAGTTTTAAAATAAGAGAAAATGAGGATAACTTAAAAAAGCTGAAACATGAGAAAATGATAAAATTATTAATTAATTGTTTCTAAAAAAATCAAAGTCAATGAAAAAAGAAATACTGAAGATATTTAAAAAAAAAACAATAGAATTAGTGACAGTTTTGAAAAATCACAAAATAAGGGAAAAATTGTAAAAATTGTAAAAAAAAGATTCTAGAATGCAAAATTAGGGAAGAAAATTTTTATACGTTTTGTATAATTTTTGGGTGTATTCATATGTATTTTTTGGAAAGGAAGCTAAAGATAAAGATAAACAGTTAAATTGAAGAAATTCTGATAAAATGGATGAAAAAAATAATGATTCATTCTAATTAACGAATTGACTCAACAACAAACCTTTAACCGTTTATTTCTAGATCTCGAAATAATTACGCATGCATCGAATTAACATTACTTATAAGATGATGAATACACTTGTAATTACTTCACAGCGTACACGGTATGGTAATTATCGGCACCTAAATGATTTACAGTAGATTTAAGACCGGATTAGAAGGCATCGGTCGAGTGTGCAGTGTGTTTATGCGATCGTGACGATAATTCATTTGATTTATCTTAGTGCCGATTTGATTTACGTACGCCTCGATATCATAGGTGCAGACCGTTCGTATTTATTGTTACGGCTAATTTCTATTTCTTGTATTCGCGCCATAAATTAACGGCGGATAACGATCCCGATATTGTGAAGGAAAACAACTATATATAATATTAAAGTATGGTACGATATATGGTTCCAATAGGATGGTGCAATGTACTCAAATAAAAATTGTTGATCTGTACTAGTTGTATATTTATAATTATTCCAACAGGATGGTGTACCAAAATGATTATTGAAGAATTTTTGTTGATCCATACTAGTTGCAACAGGATGGTGCAATGTACCAAAATGATTATTGGAGAATTTTTAAACCTCTCAAATAAAAACTGTTGATGCGTACTAGTTGTATATTTCTAATCCAACCTTGAACGTTGCATTCATTGAAGACTCAATGCCCGGCTGTGCATTTGCCACACACAATCGTGTAGAGAGAGGGAGAGAGTCTAGGTCATTTCACTTGGCGCACACACCGTACGTACCTGTCGTCATATTCTCAAGTCAATTGTACGTATAAGTAAAATAATTCCCCATTAACGGAGGCAATTTAAATTTATAATTGCACAATTCTAACCCATATTTATAATAATTACCACTGTTTTCCTCCTGCACGCCAGTCGACCTGCTCCGCTGAGCGTACCGAACGGATTCCTTCCAACAATTGTCCGCGTAATTCCTGGTGAAGGTTTTCGGCTTTTCGCATCATACAATGCGCAATTCCCTTTTTTACCATCTACATCATTTCGAGAACATAATCTTCTCCCCATCAATTAACAATTATACAACTATAAGTTATAGGAGTATAAAAAATCATCATTAGTACCTAAATCTTTTGCTCTTCTGATTCAACTCAAATAATTCAACACCAATTTTTCTCTTATATTGCATTAGGTTAAAATAATAGAAACATCATTATAAAGTTGTTAATGTTTAAATTCGTGTGTATTAAGTAGCGTGGGTTAGCATTATCGCCATTATCATCGAAAAGCACCTGTTTGATTTGCTCGCCGGCATTACAAGATAATTAACGTCGAAGATCTCGAACAAGTGGTTATTTACCGGATCCGCGACTTGCAAACAAGCGTTCAGCCGGCGCTGCTTTTCACTTCATTTCACTGCATGAATGGAAATTTCACGCTTTGATGTAAACCGTGGGGTATAAAAACATTAAAAAAAAAACATTATTAACGATACACCGCCGAGTGCTTAAAATCCTAATGCTTAAAACACGATAACCGATTAACGGCGGAAATGCGTGGAAATAAGTAAACACGTGAACCTTGAAACGGTTCGCACACGAAAACGCCGACCGTTTGTTTATTGTTTCAAATCTGAGAGCTTATTAGGATCAGAGCGAATACATTTTCCTTTTTCATCTTGATGGATTCAACAGATGTGCGATGAATATAAAGCACCGATGGACTTTTAGATCTTTGGCCTTCTCATCCATAAAATATTTGCAGTAATAAGATTACTGTTTCTTAGGATCATCGATTAAATGTAGACTAACTGGAAATCATAAACAAAATAAAGCAATAGGTTACTTAAGGTTAAACATATTTTAAGTCCAAAAATATTAATTATTATAGAAACAATGCCTCGAGAAACTTAAATTATTACAAATTCCTTCTTTCAAATGGTGAAGAATTCTAAAACGTTTCTAATGATTTAGGTTCTAAAGTCTTAGTATTTACCTTTCATTTTCCTCATGAATTCTAAATTGTTCAAATCTTGTACTCCTTTAATCTGTATTAAATGTTTTTCTTCTCTATTTTTTCTTAAACCCAGCTTCATCCATCCAAAATTTTTGTACGTTTTGTTATATATTTGTGTATTTTTTTTTTTGGAAAGGAAGCTAAAGACTAATAAACAATATACAATAAACAAAACCCTCGCTTATGTTTTACTGATTGGAGGGTAGGATAGAGGCCACCCACCCACCCTACATATACATGACAATTTTAATTACTAATCGTTGACGATTTTGCTGCTTACAAAACAGTAAAACCTTGTAATGTAATAAAAAATAAAGCATAATCCAAATTTAAGTATAAATATAAATGACCTTATCTTATATAAGCTTAATTTAAAGCCTTTTCACGTATCATATAAATAATTTGTATTAATTTACACACTCAAACATTTTACTGTGTCAATTTTCTTTTATTCAAATTTTGTAAATAAATTTATTGCAAATCGCGAGGCGATCAGTAATTTAAGTCAATATGTAAATGTAGGGTGGGCGGGTGGCCTCTATCCCACCCTCCAGTCAGTAAAACATCATCAAAAATAGTGATGTGGCTATCATAATACTTTGCCTATTAGTTTTGATGATGTTTTACCTAACCTAACCTAACCTAACCTAACCTAACCTAACCTAACCTAATCAAACCTTTTTTTTTGTGGCTGGGAGGTGGAAAATCTTTTATAGTCAGAGTGTGGGAGTCCAAAGAACTATACTGGTATACCCACTAAAAACCACCCCAAGTCGCCCTGACACCCCGCGGAACTGCCGCCTGGCATTACTTCACGGGGTGTAGGGTGTCGTCTGTGTCGATGATGTGTGCGTGTGTATGATGTGTGTGTGTGTGTGTGTGTGCCACCCCGCGGAACCGCCATCAGGCATAACATCACGGGTTGTCAGTGTCGTTGTGTGTGTGTGTGAGAGAGATGTGCGTGTGTGTGCAATGAACGGCTCGGGTACGTGGGGTCGCTACTCCCAAATAGCTGTGCACGTCAACCACCCCTGCGGGAAATCCAACCTAACCTAACCTAACCTAACCTAACCTAACCTAACCTACATATATATTTTAAACTTATGCTACAATAAAATAAAATTAATTTAAATGCGAAAATATATTCGTAAAATCTACAACAAATGAGTCTTATTAAGACTACAAGAACAAATCACTTTTGAAACAACTACTTCTCTAGCTAATACTTCGACAGACATTGAATAATACAAAAGTAATTTGCGTGTTACAAAATAGCAAGGCTATCAAAGCAACACTAGTTTGAACGTATTTCTTTCTGTAAAATGAACTAAAAATGATTGAATGTACGTTAAAATAGTTTGTGAGTGACTATACTATGGTAATTTGGAAAAAGAAATGAATTTAGGTTGATGTAATTAAAAATAAATTAGCAAAAGCAATTAAATAATTCAATACTCAATTTTATAACCATCTGTAGACACGTGTTTCGATATTTCAATCTCTTCAGTACAGCTTTATTATAAAATTGATTTTAAACATAAATAAAAACGTTTACTATTTATTAGTGAATTATCTACAACGTAAAGGACTTATATATTTTATTATTAATTTAAATGCGTTTAGAACTTTAAAACATTCCAAAACATCAACAATTCTTCTTGAAATGGTCTTGAAAATTACACATTCATTCAGAATAATCATATTTAAAACAAAATTACCAAATTATTTTATTTAGAAACAAAATAGTAGGTGATACTGTTAATTTAACGAATTGGTTTATGCCCGTTTCTTGGAGGTCGAGTCAGTGGCGATCCACCCACCTTACATGTACATTAATGCATAAACTAAAATAATGTTTATGAATTCATTTTACATTTACAATTTTTAAAATAGTGTTTAAAAATAACTTATCTCTTAACTCTAGTCGGTTCCTGAAAACTAAAACAGTGTCAGTGATTTAAGTGGATATGTATATGAAGGGTGGGTGGGTGGCCTCTATCTACCCTCCAACCAGTGGAACATTTGCAAAGATTTTACAGAATAAATTACTTATTGCAAAAATTATAGCTTTTAGTATAGTTTTTTCGTTCCATCAATTTCTTGGGTTTCAGCGCACCCACCCACTCTAATTATAAATTTTTTACATCAATCACTTACGCTGCATTTCCAGAAAATTACTGTAGTAATAATGTACTTACTCAGTTATTCAATAACATTGTTTTAGCATAAACTAGCGTACTCTTGACCTAGGTTAATGCGCAGTTTATTAAGATAGGTCAGGAGTACGACAGGTCATCGTACTGACTAATGTGCTGGAATAAAAGAAGAAGAAAAATTCGAATTGTTTGATAATTTATAAAATCTGTATTGATAAAATTAAATTTCGCAATTTGAAAGAGAAACATGTTTACTAAAATTTACTAGAAAATTTTTGAAATTTAGTCGAAAGATTCATCAAAAATTAAGAAGGTAATAAATAATTAATTGCTTTTTATGGACGTTTTTTGAAAATTTTTCGGAGAAATCTAAAACTCTCGAATTAGTAGAAAATTTTAAATTTGCGTGAGCAAAGTATAAAAAAAATCTAGAAACTGAATATCGCAGTCTGAAGTAATTTAAAAAATTAAAAAATTCTAAAAAGAAATCAACAAATAAAAAACTATTGAAGAAAATTTTCACAAATTCAAAAAAAAAAAAAAAAGATTTAATGGTGAAAAAAAAAATCTGTAAAATTTATTTAAAGGGAAAAATAAATACTCAAGGAAATGCTGGAAAATTCAAAAAGAAAAAACATTTGAATTGGTAGAAAATTTTAAAATTCCTAATTGCAAAGAAAAAAATTCATTATACAATCTGTAAAATAGACTTCAATATTTAAAATAAAGTTGAATTACTAGTAACATTGAATGAAAACAAATTTGTTGCTTAAACAACTTTTTTTAAAATATTTAATTAATTAATGCAAATAAGTAATCTCAAAGGAAAAACAATCGAGTGAGAAACAGTTGCATTTTCCAAATAACAACCAACAAATTTTGTTTCTTTTCAAAAAAATAACTTTAAAAATCTAAAAACTAACAAAATAAAATATTCATTGACTATATAACTATGTATAACTGTTATACAAAACAAAGTTATTATTGTGTTTAATTTGTGAAAATAAAATATTGTTTTAAATAAATAAATACATATTTTATTGGTGACATATAATGTTTATTAACATTCAAATACAGTTGAAACAAAAAAAAACGAACATTACTCGAAATAAAAAAATCAATTGAAATTTATTAGAAACAATTTTAAACTCTCTAATAAACCTTTATAGAATGGTTGAAAACAAATTAATACAGTTGATTTAGAAGGATAAAAAAGAATTGAAACAATATTTATAATAGTTTATTAATAAATCTTATTTATTTTCCTTTTTAATATATTGTTTTTAAATTATAAAATTTGTAAAATACATTTGAAAACAATTTATTTATTTATTTAATTACATCTTTAGTCATCTTTCTTTAAAAAAAATACATATTACAGGAACATACATAAAATTTGAAAGAATCATAATAAATTTGAAATTTTGTAGTAATAAAAACAAAAACAAAAATTACAATAGAAAAATTATATCATATACTTGTTTCTCATTAATCACTTGGTGAAACATTATGTTAATATATAGGTTGTATATTTAAATACCTATGTAGAAAATTAGTTTTCAACTTTAAAGTAGTTAAAGCCTAAAAATTAAATTAAATAAAAAAGAAACATTAAAACTATCCAAATAAATCTAAACCAATTGAAATCTTAAAAATAAGAAACTGTGAAATAGAGTTTAGTTATACCCATAAAAAAATAACTAAGAACAGTTGAAATTTTGTACAAAAAAACAGTTGAAAAATAAAAAATAAAACAATTAAAATAAAATAAATGTTTTTTAAACTATAAAACACAACTTTTCGAACAAAAAAACTTAAAAAATCCAAGGTTCATAATAGTTTAATAACAATTGAAAATAATTGAGATTCAGTTGTTGTTTAAAATATATATATATTTTTAAATTTTCAACTGATTTTGCATAGCAGATCATATTTGTTTTCATTTTTAATTAAAATTTCCACAATTGAAAATTTGTTAAAAACATTTAAAAAAAATCGTTATAAATAATTAGAATTGAAAAAAAAACTAGTTTTTGATTTTAAAAGTATTTTAAAACAGCTGAAATTTTGTAATAATGTTCTACTATGTTTTTCAAATCAAATTTCAAGTGCTACAATATTGTTTCCTATTGACGTACGGCGATTGTGCGACAGTAATTCGAAGACAACTTCTTAATAAATGATTGGTAGTATTTCAAACTAATACCTCTTCTAATTATTTTTATACAAATTTTCGAACGTCGGAATGTAATTTTGATCAATTACAGATGATATTTCAAGCGATGGCGTTCTGTTTCCTGTTGACGTAAAGCAATTGTTTTACAGTATTATGAAGACACTATCTAAGTAAATGTATTTGTAGATTTTAAAGCTAATCCCTCTTCGAACTATGTTTTTACATTTTTTTTAATGTCGGAATGCAATTTTTTATCAATGACAGATGAAATTTCAAGCGCCGCGTGTTTATGAATAAATATATTTAATAAACTTTTAATTAAAACCCTCGCTTATGTTTTACAGATTGGAGGCTGCTAAAAACCATCAAACACTTTATGTAAAAAAAAATAAACAAAATCAAATTTTAGTTTAAATATAAATGACTTTCTAAAGTCCGCCCACCCATCATGCATAAAAATTTTACTAATATACTCACTCAAAATTTTCATATTTTTTATTTCGTTTTTATTCAAAAAGTTTTGTAATTAATTTTATTGGAAACCGCGAGACAATCAGTAATTGTTGTTTATATGTATATGTAGGGTGGGTGGGTGGCCTCTATCCCACCCTCCAATCAGTAAAACATCATCAAAAATTATTTGAAAAATTGTATGAATAAATTGTTAAAAATTGCAATTATTTTGTGTTTATTTATATTGTACAACTTTTAATTAAAACCCTCGTTTAAGTTCTACTGATTGGAGGGTGGGATAGAGGCCACCCACCCACCCTACATATACATGAAATTTTAATTGCTAATCGTTGACGATTTTGCTGCTAAAAATAATCAAACCCCTTATGTAATAAAAAATAAAACAAAATCAAAATTTAAGTTTAAATATATATGACTTTCTACAGCTAATCTTATTTAATTTATATTTAAAGTCTGCCCACCCATCATGCATCAAAGTTATAACTAATTTGCTCACTCAAAAATTTTACATTTTTAATTTCTTCTTTCTTTCAATTTTTCTAATTAATTTTATTGAAAACCGCACGACGATAAGGAATTCGAGTTTATATGTATATGTAGGGTAGGTGGGTGGCCTCTATCCCACCCTCCAATCAGTAAAACATCATCAAATATTATTTGAAAAATTAGTATGAATAAATCTCTAAAAATTGCAATTATATTGTGTTTATTTATATTTTACAATTTTTAATTAAAACCCTCGCTTATGTTCTACTGATTGGAAGGTAGGATAGAGGCCACCCACCCACCCTACATATACATGATAATTTTAAGTGCTAATCGTTGATGATTTTGCTGCTAAAAACCATCAAACCCTTTATGGAATAAAAAATAAAACAAAATTAAAATTAAATGTAAATGACTTTCTATGGCTAATCTTATCTAATTTAGATTTAATATCCGCCCACCCATCATGCATCAAATTTTTATTAATTTGCTCACTCAAAAATTTTACCTTTTTAATTTCTTTTTTATTCAAAAAGTTTTGTAATTAATTTTATTGGAAACCGCTAGACGATGAGGAATTAATGTTATATGTATATGTAGGGTGGGTGGGTGGCCTTTATCCCACCCTCCAATCAGTAAAACATCATCAAAAATTAAATTAAAAATTTGTTTGAATAAAACCCTAAAAATTGCAATTATTTTGTGTTTATTCATATTTTACAATTTTTAATTAGAACCCTCGCTTATGTTTTACTGATTGGAGGGTGGGATAGAGGCCATCCACCCACCCTACATATGCATAATAACTTTAATTACTAATCGTTGATGATTTTGCTGCTAGAAACCATCAAACCCTTTATGTAATAAAAATTAAAACAAAATCAAAATTTTAGTTTAAATATAAATGACTTTATATAGCTAATCTTATCTATACATCAAATTTTTACTAATTTACTCACTCAAAGATTTTACGTCACCATTTTATTTTGAAATAATTTTACTAATTGTAATAATCTCTTTGTTTCAGGAAAACCTCTCGACGCCCGAATCGTCGGAAAACAACGAGGATGACCATTACTCAGGTTAGTAATCACGTAACGCCAGAAACCTTCATTGTCGTTGTCATCATCTTCATGTTTGAAAAAAAACAAAATTGAAAATTAAGATGTGTACAAAAGTTTGGACACTTGTATGATACACACGAACCCACCCCACACCTAGCGTCAGAATTGAGACTAATTTGAGAGTAGACTTTGTCAAAATTAGTTCAAAATTATTGGTATTACTCATTGTTAGCAGAGTTGGTAGATGCCTCCCGTTCATTTGCTTATTTCTTTAAGTCTTTTAAAAATCTATCTATGGGAAGAAATACGCTGTGATATTATTTTTTGATAAGGTAAAAATCTACAAAATCAGGTATAAATAATTATTTCCAATTTTATAATAACAATATATTAATTAATTGAATAATAATAGTAATTTTTAATTATATATAATTAATAATTAATTTGATTGTTGAATCAAACAAAAATGTTTCACCACGGGTTAAGTGAGAAACTAATTCGTCATACATTAATAATTAATTCAGGTAAAAGTTGATATCGATTAACTCTAAAATAATCTGATAATAAAATGTATTAAAGTTCTTTAGTTCGTTGTAGAAAATGTTTTCGTATTTCTATAATAATCGTTAGTTCTATATATATATATGTATATATAAGCAGCATTTAATTAATTAATTAAAATTTTTGTTTTAACATCTTGATTTTGTAGATTTTACTTTAAAAAAAATATATCATTAAATTACATACAAAGAACAATACTTATTATTATCAACTTCTTATTCTTATTAAAACCTCGCGTTATATTTACTTGCATTATCTTCTTATTTTGTTTATCAGTACGTACATTCGTGTTTTTTGTCATTGCCCCCGTCCGGCACATAAATTTCGCTCACGCTCCCATAAACAACTCGTTCCTCCCTCGAATGCCATAAATTTTCTTCAAAACGTATCATCATCATTTTTAATTACGCCGCGACGTGTTTGAATCAACGCTTTTCACACCACGTACCCTCAACGCTCGATCCCACCTTCACCACCAACCACCCACCCACCGTCGTGTTTAAATGTTGTAAAAGTGAGTAGCTTCACACAAATTGATTTTGCTGTTTGACATAGTTTATTTACCACTCTCTCTCTTTCTTTTTGTTTTCTATCTTACCAACCCTGCTAACACGTGATATGATTTGATTGGCTGTGCAGGAACCGGCATTATGAAAGAATCCGACAAATTCAAGTTGATGCTCTTGGCGTGGAACTACCATAATCAGGCACAAGGTAAAAATTTCTAACATTTGCAAGCAAAAGAACCTAGTTGAGACATTCAGTACACGATGATTCAGTGAGGTGTAATTCTTCGGCCCCTGACGGACGGTGAAACGCTAATTTTGTCGTTGTTTTTGGCAGCAGGGAACAGGAACGGCAGCGGCGACGTGCCCGACTTGTCGGCGCTAGCAGGAAGCGAAGAGATGGCAGGACTGTGGGCGCAGTATCACTCCGCTTTGGGACTGGCCAAGGGAAAGGCGACGCCACCAGTGCCCAGAGACCAATCTGTAAGTAACACACATACACCATTCATATATAATATATATATATTCTATGGAATTTATATTTTAATTAATTTTAAACATCTCTCTCTGTGTAATTAAAGGTTTTTGCTATTTACTTTTACACCTTGGATGTCACCTTATTCACATGCACTTTGTTTAATTAAAACTACTGCGACGGCCTTTAGAATGGCATTCAGTCTTTTATACGGTGTGAGGTATTTATAGTAAACAATACAAAAACATTTATTAACTTGATTGATTAGATTTCTGATTGTTCCTGCAGATTGGTAATTTATTTAAATTTTAGCTAAATATATAAATATGACCGTAATTATAATCCTAACTGTTTTTCCTTCTAAATCAATAAAATACTTAGGCATCACCAAAAACTTCTTACAAAACATACAAAAAAAGCTTACAACTAAGGAAAAATTATTCAGATAGATAAGATTAACTAACAAAAACGATGAAATATTTAGAAACACTTCGGTTATCATCTACTAAATGATTTGCTGCCCTCCAATTGATTATGGTAATTGATACTTGTTGAGCTACACTTTTTATGGAACCAGATATGTAATTTTTGAGAAGAACAACACTTGTTCTGTTCATTTTCAAAGCTTAAACTGTTTAACCTTTGAAAATTATCGGGTATGATCGAAACACGTGTCAGGAAACTGAAAATAAACGTAATAATATAGAACATAACAAGTGTTTTTCTTCTCCAAAATTAGATTATGATAAATTGATTTTTACAACACCAGCAATTCCACTATTCGTAATACCAAAGTTAGCCAGCAATCTTCTCTAAGAACTTTATCTAAAATCTGCCCTTCCTTCAATTCTTTACATAAACCTTCCAACCAACATCTATACGATTCTACTCCCATTATTTCTATCAATAAAAGTCTTCTATACCTAAATGTTTTTTTTTCCATAAATCCCTTCAACAGACATATTCTCTCACTATGCAAAAATCTCAATCAGCACCTAAAATTAAAAACCCTTTTACTCATAATTTTAGGATACATTACATCACACTGTCCATCATTATTATACAGAGACTGATGAGACACAGATTGAAAAAAACTGAGCTAAAAGTCTTTTCGTTGGCTACTTAATGTACTGACAATACAAACATCATATTATTTTATACTCTTATTGTTTGTGTTTTGTAAAAATCTGTTAATGAAGATCAGTGATCCTAATGTTGGTCTTGCCTATTTAAAATTGAATTTATTTTGTGTCAGGTATTTTTATTACCTTCTTCAGCTTTAACAAAAATTTTAAAGTTAAGAGTACGTCAATCTGTACAATCAAATCATTTTTGGCTTCACTAGAAAATTCACTGTTAGGTGTTGTAACTAGAAAAACATTGGTGACACTCAAAAATCAAAGATTTAAATTAAATAATTGACTTTTCATGAAAACTTTCTGGTAGATTGTTTATCCATCATTGAAATTAATTGAAATTACGTGAAAGTTAATCTTTGGCGATCTGCAATCCAAACATTTTTTGCTGTTTCTAAAAAAACTTCAAACTCCAAAATGTTTGTATGTTTTGTTTTATATTTGTGTATATTCATATGTATTTATTTTTTTGGAATGAAAGCTAAAGATTAATAAACATAAACATAAACATAAACATAATTGACATTTCATGAGAAACTTCTTGTAGACTTTTAACGCGCAATTGAAATTAATTGAGGTTGTGTAAAAACGTTAAGAGTAAGTTCAAATTTAAAGAATTGTAATGTAAATATTTTTGGCTTCACCAGAAAAAATGTTTTGGCAACGCTCAAAAATCAAATATTTATTGAAATAAAACAACACAGTTGGGAGGGTTTCACTATTATTATTAAATACTGCAGCATGTTTCGTCACACAGTGGCTTCATTAGGAAGATGAATATGCAGTATTCAATATCAACATTTTATTTTTAAATAATTTAACTTTTTTAATCAAAACTAAAAAATTATTGTAGATGGTTTATTTGGCATAAAAATTATTTGAAATTATATACACTAATTAACGTTTATCTTTAAAGACCTGCTATCAAAATATTTTTGGCTTCAGTAGAAAAATTTTAATGAAGCTCAAAAACGAAAATTTAAAATAAATAATTGAATTTTTATGAAAAACTTGTTGTAAATTTTTCATACGGCATGAAAATTAATCAAAATTATATGAAATAGTTAAAAATACATTTATCTTTAAGAATATATAATTAAACGATTTTTTTTTTGGCTTTACCAGAGAAATTTTAGCGTCGCTCAAAAAAATTTATTTATTGACTTTTGCAAATTATGCAAATCTTCTTGTAGATTTTTTATTCTGCATGAACATGAATAGGAAATGTAATAAAATAATTAAATGCAGGTTTATCTTTAACAGTGTGTACTTAAATTATTTTTGACTACACCAGAAAAACTTTAGCGATGCTCAAAAATCAAAAATTTGACTTTTCATAAAAAATTTCTTGCAGACTGTTTATCGGGTATAAAAATTAATTTCGATTATTCGAGATAGTTAACATAATGTTTATCTTTAAGGAGCTGCAGTGAAAAAGTTTTAGTTTCATTAGAAAAATTTTTGACGACGCTCAAAAATTATAATTAAGTAATCCAATTTTTATGAAAAACTTTTTGACGTATGAAAATTAATTAAAATTATAAAAACCGGTTGGTATTTTGGTATTTGAAGCCCTCCAATAAAAAATAATTGCCTCACTAGAAAATCGGTGTTGACTCTCAAAAATCAAAATTTAAATGAAATAATTGATGATTCACGGAAAATTTATTGTACATTTTTTATCAGGCATGAAAATTAATTAAAATTATAAAAACTGGTTGATATTTGAAGACTTGCAATAATAAAATTTCCCTCACTAGAAAATCTGAGTTCGTTCTCAAAAATCAAAATTTAAACTAAATAATTGACGATTCACAAAAAATTTCTTGTTGATTTTTTTATCCGACAAGAAAATTAATTGAAACTATATAAAATAATTACCAGTAATTTTATCTATAATAGCCTGTAATCAAAATATTTTTGGCTTTTTTTGAAAAACTTTGGCGACGCTCAAAAAATCACAAATCACAATATAAATTAAATATACGACTTTTCATTACAAAAAAAACGTCCTGTAAATTATTTATTAATTGAAGTTACTTAAAATAGTTAGCAGTGAGTTTTTATTTAAGAACCTGCAATCAAAACATTTTTGGGTTCACTAGAAAAACTTTGGCGACGCTCAGAAAATAAAATTTAAATTAAATAATTGACTTTTCGTGAAGAACTTTTTGTAAATTTTTTATTAGGCATAAGAATTAATTAAAATTGTATGAAATAATTAAAAGTACGTATATTTGTGTAATTATAACATTTTTGGCTACACTGGATAAACATTGGCGACATTCAAAATTAGTTTCTTGAAAACTACTGGATTATTGGTAATTGCAAAAAAAGAAAATTATTTTCAACTCATAAATTGATTGATTGATTGAAGATTTGAGGGTGAGATAGTGAACACCCGCCCACCCTACCTATATATCTTTAATTTAACCATTAGCACTCACTTGATGTCTTGTAAATTATTGAAGTATTGTTGTTACCGAAACAAGAAAAAAAACTATTGTAGCTTATGATTCATGAACCGGAGGGTGGGATAGTGGCAACCCACCCACCCTACATATATATCTTTAACCATTAACACTTGTTTATTTCTTTGAAAACTACTTCAGTATTGCTATTATCAAAAAAAAATTAAAAAACTATTTTCTGCTTTTGTCTCATAAATTGGAGGGTAAGATAGGAGTCACCCACCCACCCTACAAATATATCTTTAATTAAACCATTAACACTCGTTTGATTGCTTGAAAACTACTGGAGTATTACTATTAACCAAAAAAAAAAGAAAAAAAATATTTTCAGTTTTGTCTCATAAATTGGAGGGTGGGATAGGAGACACCCACCCACCCTACAAATATATCTTTAATTAAACCATTAATACTCGTTTCATTGCTTGAAAACTACTGGAGTATTACTATTATGGTAAAAAAAAAGAAAACAAATATTTTCAGTTTATTAATTAACTAATGGATTGGAGATATGAAGATGAGATAGTGGTCACCCACCCACCTTACATATATACCTTAAAATCAACAATTGACATTCTTTTGGTTTCTTGAAAACTACTGGAGTATTGCTGCTATCAAAAAAAAATGAAGAAATAAAACTATTTTCTGCTTATGCCTTATAGATTAGAGGGTGGGATAGTGACCACCCACCCACCCTACATATGCATTTTTAAGTTAACCATTAACACTTGTTTGGTTCCTTAAAAACTACTGCAGTATTGCTACTATCAAAAAACGCAAAAATTAAAACTATTTTCTGCTTTTGTCTCGTAAATTGGAGGGTGGGATAGTGGCCACCCACCTACATATATGTATATTTAATTAAACCATTAACAGTATTTTGGTTTCTTGAAAACTAAAGGAGTATTGCTATTACAAAAAAAAAGAAAAAAAGAAACTTATTTTCAGCTTATTAATTGATAGATTGATTGGAGACCGGAGGGTGAGATAGTGGACACCCACCCACCATAAATATATATATATCTTTAAATTAACCAGTAACAATTGTATGGTTGCTTAAAAACTACTGCAGTATTGATATTATTTAAAAAAAAGAAAAAAAGAAAACTATTTTCTGCTTATGTCTCATAAATTGGAGGGTGGGATAGTGGCCACCCACCCACCGTACATATGCATTTTTAATTTAACCATTAACACTCGTTTGGTTCCTTGAAAACTATTTCAGTATTGATTTTATAAAAAAAGAAAAAAAGAAAACTATTTTCTGCTTGAGATTCATAAATTGGAGGGTGGGATAGTGGCCACCCACCCACCCTACATATTCATTTTTAAGTTAACCATTAACACTCGTTTGGTTTCTTGAAAATTACTGGAGTGTTGCTATTACCAAAAGGAACGACAAAAAGAAATCTATTTTCAGCTTATTCATTGATAGATTGATCGGAGACTGGAGGGTGAGATAGTGAACACCCACCCATCATTTATATATATTTTTAATTTAACCTGTAACACTTGTTTGGTTGCTTAAAAACTACTGCAGTATTAATATTATCAAAAAAAAAGACAAAAATAAAACTATCTTGCTTATGTCTCATAAATTGGAGGGTGGGATAGTGGCCACCCACCCACCCTACATATGTATTAACCATTAACACTCGTTTAGTTCTTTGAAAACCACTGCAGTATTGCTATTTTCAAAAAAAAGAAAAAATTAAAACTATTCTCTGCTTTTGTCTCATAAATTTGAGGGTGGAATAGTGGTCACTATCAACTGTCACTGTCACTGTCAACTATCATTGTCAACTGTGAACTGCCACTGTCATAGTTAATTGTCACTACTGTTAACTATCGCCGTCAACTATTACTGTCACTATCCTTATTAATTGTAAATAATGTAACCAGAAAGTGTTACTATTTGACGTTAATTTTTTACACTCTCTTTTTTTTGACTTTTTCTGTTTACTGTCAATATACAATTGTCAATTATCTTTATTAACTATTACTGTCAATTGTCAACGGAAAGGCAAAATTGTAAAAATAATCTGAACAACGGATTTTTAATTCCAGAATGAGTACCATGATGATATTAATAAGAATATTTTGGATTAAATTATTGTTAAATGTTTTTATAACTGTCACTATGAACTGTCGTAATTTACACGACAACAAAAAAAAAACTGTCACCTATATTGTTCATTTTGAACTATTGCCGTTAGAAATTAATTGTCATTATTATTTTTTAGTGTCAACTGTAACTGTCATTATCAACTGCCAATGTCAACTGTCACTGTTAGCTGTGAATGTCAAATGACACTGTCATTGTCAACTCTCACTTTAGTCTGAGAGTGTGTACGCAACTCTACGACTTTATAGAACGTATAAATTAATATTTGATTATTGAAAAAAATTTTAATATCTACAAAATTGTCTTTGGTTTTTTAACACTTCAAACATCAATGAGGAAATGTAATTCCAAAAATTTTAAACGATGTTTTAGCTTATGTTATCTAAGTATATGTAGGGTGGGTGGGTGGCCTCTAACCACCCTCTAATTACTTCACCATCATCAAGGGTTTGTTGATGAAACATTTGTGCTAAAGATGATATTGTAATAATAAATTATCCAACAATATTTTTATAACAAATGAATATTTAAGGTAAACCCTCGAGCGTGATTACTGATTGGAGGGCGGGTTAGAGGCCACCCACCCACCCTACATATTTATTTTTATTTCCACCACTGATCGTCGTTAAATTTGTCGAAAATACAAATCGAGAAATTTTTGTATAGTTTTAAAAACATCAACGATATCTTAATTTAAGTAAGAAAAATATTAATAAGGTGGGTGGGTGCGAGTATACTATTTCTTCCTCATAAATTAACTAGAAGATTTTTATATTCAAAAATTAAAACTGATCAGAAAATTTGTGCATCATCAGTTATTCATTATTTGATTGAATAAATAAAATATTTTAATTATTGATTTATAACTTAGAGACCACCCACCCATCATACATATATTTTAAAGTATATTTTATAAGGATAGTGTTTTGTTTTTCATTTGTCTTGAGTAACTAACACTGCACATCATTACTAATGTTGTTAACTGAGAACTTTTAACGTTAGACATTAATTATCTCTATTGATTACCATTATTTATTGCTAATTCCAACTGTAACTAATGTCATTGTCAAATGTAAAATTAACTGTTGCCGTCAACTATTGATTTCATGCTTACTAAAGAGTAACCAACATTGTAAATTATTAATGACGTAATTATTTGTGAACTGTTGCCGTTAGACAGTAATTGTCACTATTAATAATTATTATTATTTATAGTTAGTGCCAACTGTAACTGTCACTGTCAACTGGCATTATCAATTGTCAACTGTCTAACTAATGTTATTAATTGGGAACTGTTACCTTTAGATAATAATTGTCACTATTAATTATTATTATTTATTATTAGTGCCAACTGTAACTATCACTTTAAAATGACACTGGCAACTGACACGATCAACTGTCTCTATTAACTGTCATTGTCAACTGTCATTTTAACTGTTGCCGTCAACTATTATTTTAATTTGTCTTTAGTAACTAATACTGGAAATTATCACTAATGTTGTTAATTGAGAACTGTTCACGTTAGATATTATTTGTCACTATTTATTATCATTATTTATTGCTAATGCCAACTCTAACTGTCACTATCAATTGTCACTGTCAGCTATAACTGTTAACTGTCAACTGTCACTATCAAATATCACTGTCAATTGTCACTATCTTATGTCACTGTCAACTGTCACTGTCAACTATCACTGTCAACTATCACTGTCATCTGTCAACCGTCACTGTCAACTGTGAACTGTCACTGTCAACTATCACTGTTTACTGTTAGTTGTACCACCCTACAAACCATTAACACTTGTTTGAAAACTACTGGAGTATTGCTATTACCAAAAAAAAGAAGGAAAAAAGTCTATCTTCAGCTTATTAATTAACTAATTGATTGGAGATTTGAAGATGAGCTAGTGGCCACCCATCCATCTTACATATATACCTTAAATTCAACAATTGACATTCTTTTGGTTTCTTGAAAACTACTGGAGTATTGCTGTAATAAAAAAAAGGAAGAATTAAAACTATTTTCTGCTAATGTCTCATTAGTTGGAGTGTGGGATAGTAGCCACCCACCCTGCATATATATCTGTAATTAAACCATTAACACTTGTTTAGTTCTTTGAAAACTACTGCAGTATTGCTATTATCAAAAAAAAGAAAAAAATTAAAACAATTTTTTTTGCTTTTGTCTCATAAATTAAAGGGTGGGATAGTGGCTACCCACCCACCCTACATATATATCTTTAATTTAATCGTTAACACTTGTTTGTTTCCTTGAAAACTATGGCAGTATTGGTAATATAAAAAAAAAAAATTCTGTTTATGTCTCATAAATTGGTGGGTGGGATAGTAGCCACCCACCCACCCTACATATACATTTTTAATTTAACCATTAACACTCGTTTGGTTCCTCGAAAACTACTGCAGTATTGCTATATAAAAATAAGCAAAAATTAAAACCATTTTCTGCTTTTGTCTCAAAAATTGGAGGGTGGGATAGTTGCCACCCACTCACCCTACATATCTATCTTTAATTAAACCAGTAACACTCGTTTTGTTTCTTGAAAACTACTGCAGTATTGATATTACAAAAAAAAGAAGAAAATAAAACTATTATCAGCTTATTGAAGAGTGGAATATTGTACATCCACCCACTCTAACAATGTCTTTAATTTAACCATTAACACTAGTTTGGTTTCTTAAGAAATACTGCAGTATTACTATAACAAAGAAAAAGGAAAATCAAAACTATTTTAAGCTTAGGGTCATTGTGCAAACCCGGTAAACAAGATGCAACCATTTCGAAAGCAAATATCCATCAAAAGAAGGTTATGCTCTTAATTTGGTAGGATTACAAAGGCGTCGTGTATTTTAAGCTGTTACCACAGAACCAAACCATCAATATAGCTGTGTACTGTCGCCAATTGGGCAAATTGGAATGAAGCCATCAACGAAAAACAGCCAGAATTGGCAAATTGTAATTGCATTCCACCATGACAACGCGAAACCAAACACAAGTATAGTAGCTGAAGCTTGGATGAAATTTGCTGGACCATCCACCATAATCACCAGACCTTACGCCGACCTGCTACTACTTGTTTCGATCTTTGCAAAACTCTTTGAATGATAAACAATTTTATTCAGACAATGGTGTCAAACAGCACTTGCTTAATTCTTTTGCTGAGGAAGGTGAAAAGTTCTTTGAGATCGGCGTCACGATGTTAACCGAAAGATGGCAAAAGGTCAATATATAACAGAATAAAATTATTTCTTTCTATAAGAAATCATCTTTGATTTTCATAATAAAAAAAGCGAAATGAATCAACCTAATATTTATACATTATGAGAGAGAAGTATGAGACTATTTTTCTATTCAGCAATTAATTTCTGTAGATCTTAACTTAGCAATTGTAACATTGGAAAGAGTGTGCAATTATTTATCTATGAATTTAAATTTGTGGATCTTTAAAGCGAATTTCTCCACTAGTTTCTGCAGATGATAATGATTTTTTTAGTATTGATATTTGAAGCTTTTCATTTCGATGCAATTTCAAGACCCGTTCATATTATTTTACAATTAATTTAAAATGATGACAATGTTCGCATGAAGACAATTGCAGCAAAAAGAGTTAGTCGAATAACAAACCCACGTAAATACAGAAATACTACGGTTGAAATATTGGAAACGAAACGAATCACCGTACAAACTGTTGAACTTCTCGGTGACTTTTCGCAGCGAACACCGGCTCCATTGTGTACAGGAGGAAAACTATACAACGTATACATGTTTTCCAAATACGTTAGAATTAATTCCGGCATCATCTCGATACTTCGCGCGGAAAAATAACAAGCAGAAGTGCATTCAATGGTCCCCCGTTTCTCGTTTCTTACTCCGTAACGAAAATAAGAATCCAGCCGGAATGTATGTTTGCTTTCTGAATGTTTCTTATCAGCGAATAATATTTTATATAATAATATTGAAACCAACTGTATATACAGGACGAGAAATCGTGGATGTAACCAAAGTGTATAATTTTAAGCAGAAATCATTTTAGGTAGTTTAAGAAAAACGAAATTAACTTCTTGTGATTAAAAACATAATTAAAACGAATTAATAAACTAGAAGATATATATGTGGGGTGAGTAGATGCCCACTATTCCACCCTCCAATCTCTTGACTCTTTCTTTTTTCTGTCTAATTGGGTGATTTGGAAACGAAATTAACTATTGACTTGTTCTAAAAAATATTTAAACCTTTCAATTTTGTTACTTCCTTTTATGGAAAAAAGGTCTCAACGATTTTTAATACACTCACGCCTCTTTTGCTTCGAATAATTTTTCATGAAAACTATGTTTTTCCTTCGTAAGAGATAATATTTTTTGCCTTTAAATCGCTTTCTTATTTTCTTACTTTTGTAATTAATCTATTAATTAATGTAAAATTTCCCTGTAATGGGATAATTTGTATGTCTGTTGGGAAATAAATTATTATTATTATTATTATCAAAATTTGTTAATTCAACCTTGGGTATATTTTTTCATTTTTTCTCTGCATTCTTGGATGATTTAGAAACATAATTTACTTCTGTCCTATTTTATTTAATTAATAATGCGAATACGTGAAGAAACCTTATAATACATTGAAATAAAACAACACAGTATGAAAGGTTTCACTTCACTGTTAAATTATAAATAAAATCCTCCAATTGCATTGCTTTACTTCAATATAATCGAATACGTCTAAATAAACTGTTTATCGATTTTCAGATAGCCTCAGGTTCTTTGCTTTCATTGATTCTTGCTCATTTCTTTCTACAATTTTTCTGGTCCTCTCCACTAATAAAATAGTGCGAAATACTTTTTTTACCTTTGTAGACATATTTCCTTACCGAAATAATGAACTGTGCTCAATTACTTTTGAAATACCAAAGTAAAGGGTTCAGGATATCATCTTAAATGTTTAAATGAGATAGTCCATTACTTTTTGCCTTCTCTTTTTTTTCGCGGCAGTGATTAAATATGCAATTTTTGGTAGAAAACTTTCCTTTCCTACGTTGCACAGTGTTTTCAGTGAAAAGTTATCTAATGCTAAATTTTTCAGAATTTTAGAAAACGTGGCCAAAATTTCTTAAGAACTAATGTTAATATTAATTGTGCACTCGTTACTTGGAATTTACATGGATACTTTTCCATCTAAACTTCTGGGATCGAGTATACCTTTTTGGCCTTGGCAGAAGAAAACTTTCTTTCTTATAAGTTGGCTTTTATGACTTTCTATTGGCTCCTATTTTTTTCTACCTAATTATCTAATTTGGTAACGGAATTCACTAAACCGATTTTTAGGAAACTTACGTCTTTTTTTGCTTGGATCTATTGTTCATGAAAACTCTTTTTTGGCATCGATTACAAGGCCACCTATCACTACCGATTGTTTGTTATGAAAACTCTTTACAGTACCTTTTTTTCCTTCGTAGAAGGTAACATTTTATCGTCTTTAAATTGCATGTAGTGGTAGAAATTTCATCCCCTGGTCATCATAATTTCGCCTTGGCTACTTTTTCTTTCTGTACACTTGGATGATTTAAAAGCAGAATTTACTATCATTGACTATAATCCAATATTTAATTTAATAAGGCAGATTCATGAAATAACTTCATAATACATTGAAATAAAACAAAATAGTTGGGAGGAGTTTACTTTACTGTAATATGAATGAAACCCCCTGTATTGCTTTAATAATAATATAATAAAATAGTTCTAAGAAACTGTTTAGCGATTTTCAGCCTCGGGTTCTTTAAAAGGGTTAGAGTGGAAGATCATTACAGCTGTATCAACCCCGCCCAGCTTCATCCATCCGAAATGTTTGAAATTTTTTTTTTTTTTAATTTTGTATATTCAAATGTATTTTTTTAGAAGGGAATCTAAAGATTATTAAACATAAACATTAATTATCCTTTCTTTTTTCTTTGCGTATTTTGGACCCTAATGAAGATGACGTTTTTTGTCTTCTTTCCTCAACAAAAATAGTGTAAAATACATTTTTGGCCTTTGCAGACATATTTTCTTACTTTGTATACTCAAGGTGTTTTTGGTTCAGAATATATTTTTATGATTATTTCTGAAAAAAAATATTGCAAAGGGTTTGGAATGTCCTCTTAAATATATAAGTAAGAATTTTCATCACCTTTTGCAATTTTTCTGTTTTTTTTTTGCGTGTAGCGGTAATGGAATCTACATTTTTTTGGTTTTTGCAGACGAAGACATAGTTTCACTCGCGTCGATATTTTTAAATAGGTTAAAACTTTTTTTGTAATTTCTGAAAACCATCTTTTTAGTTTTGTATGGTTGAGTTTTTTAATAAGATCATGTTTCGTCTCCTTTTTTATCTTTATTAGAGGTGGCAGCTTTTTTATACTTTTCTCACAATCAGCACGAGTAGAAATTATATTTTTGAACTTTTGGGAGTGAAGACTTGTTTTGTTCCAATTTAGCCATTATATCGACGCCTTGGTTATTTTTTGCACTTTACACTCAAGTAATTTTGTAGTAGAATTTACTGTTGCAAATATTTAGCACCGCTGCTTAGGAGAATAAATAATTTTTTGTCGACATAATTAAAGAAGATCAATTTTACGAAAAATAATCACATATGACAAGGCTGTCATAATGAATCATTAAAAGTTTTTTGGTTCGCTTTTTAGGATAAACACATATTTTATTTTAAATTGATATGGGAACAGATGTTTGAACATTTGCATTAATTTGAAGGCAAAATCGGTATAGACTTTAGTTCCTGTTCCCAAAGATACCTTTTTTCTCTGCATAGGTAATTTAGGAGCAGAATATTTGATTGAGCTACATTAGACTAACTCTGGAAAATGCTTTTAACAGTTTTAGCTAAAGCTATTTCTATTAGAAATTTAATTAATAAAAACGAGACCGAAATCCATGTTCTCATCATTATCCTCAGAGTATTCTTTCTTGGCTTTCTTTTTGGATGCTTGAAGCCAGAACATTGTGATACATCTTGAGAATTAGGAACTTTATCAAATGATAAATAAAACTATACTTTATTAATATCATACACGGGATTTATTCAGCGACTACTTTTGGCTTGTAATGGTTGAAACTAAAGCCGCTAAATAATTCCGTGTGATATTAACAAAGTACAGTTTTATTTATCATCTGATAAAGTTCTTCCTTAGCATCTTTCTTTTCTTCAACCGCAGCTGCAATTGGAGCAGCAGCAGCAGCAGCATTGGAATTGAGCACAACTTTCAAATCAATGGATTTGTCTTTAAGTTCAGCCAAGATATTTTTTAGCTTTTCACTATCAGTTTTAGTACTAATAGAGCTAAGGATTTTTTTGATATCTCCATAGAGGCTTTTCCACCGAGGAAAACTAAGAGATAAGCAGCCACGTAACGCATGTTTAATGCTTGAAACACGAAACTTGTAAACTTTACGAATTACAGATTTACAGTTTTTAAAACAACCCTGTCCTTTTTTGTTGCTAGGTAATATTTTTCGTGAGTTTTTCGAGGCGACTTTTGGCCTTCAATGAAGATTATATCATAAACATCTCTCATGGACTATATTTTTTTAGACTTTAAGAATGAAGACAATATTTTTAATAATTTATCTCGACGATAAATTTACACTTGGATGATTTTAAACATTTTGCTATACTGTTCGTCTTTGTGGTCTAGATTTTAGCCTTTCATCTTCCATTCTACTTACTTCTTTTCTCTGCATATTGAGATTATTTGGAAGCAGATTTTATTTTCATTATAATAGATTTTTTCTCTGTTTTGTTTCTTTTGTTGACTCGTCTTGGCCTCTATTCTCTTACTGATACTGCTTTTCACTGCATGAAATTACCTATTATCGTGGGCTATGAACGACCATTTAAATAAACTTTCAACAGTTTTTATGGCATTATCATTGCTTTGACTTTCTTGAAACGTAAATAACTTTTTTGGAAGCAGCAGTTATGTGGTATGCTATTTAGGACTCCATATGATCACATTGTTTTGAACGCTTAAGTACTGGGATTAAATTTTGGGCTATTGTGGCCGAAGACTTATTTGGTCTTAATTTAGCTATTATAACTGCGCCTTTGTTTTTTTCTTTACACTCAGGTAATTTGTTAGTGAAATTTAATGTTACCAAAAGCTATTATAAAGATGATGGCGACTACGTGGTAATTCATTTCAAATTGAGACACTTTTGTACCACAATTTAATAATTTTAATACAACATTAAATTGTGATACAAAACAATTAAAAATTGTCTTATTTTCTCATGGATAAAATAGTTTAATTTTAAGAAAATCCAATGGCTCTTTATGATAGCTTTGTCCTGTGTAATTTTTTTCATGAAATCAATCTTTTTCTTAATATAGGAACCTTTATATCCTCTCTTGCCGGTACTGTTTTTCTCTGTATGCTTAGTTAATTTTCGAGCAGAATTATCATTATCATGGGCTATGAATATCTTTTTTTTGAAAACTAGTTTCAATAGTTTTTCAGGCAGTCTTTTTGTTATTGGTTTGATTTTTCTTGAAATGGAAATGTTTTTTTTCTTGCAAGCAGCAGTTGCGACCATAATTTTGTGAACACTTAAATGATATTAAAAATGTTCTGATTCTGTTCTTCTGAATGGCCTTAATCTTTGTTTTCTCCAACAATATTTGCCACTATAACCTTAGATAAGTAAATCTGGTATAATTATGTATAAAGACTGTTCGCTCTGCACTCTCTAAGCAATTTTTTTACTTTCATAGATGCAGTCTTTTTGGGAGATATTTACATAAACTCTTCTTACACTCAAACTCCAAAATAAATAAATCTGGCAAATATGGAGAATAAAGGCTATAAGCTGTACGCTTAGATAATTTCATCAGGCATTTCAATCTTGCTTGTAACTAACGTAAACAGCCAAAAGTTTCTACCCAAAGAAGGGTAAACATAAACCAAAAGCAAGTGATTATAAAAAGGATCAATGTAGAAAAGGGTGTTTTGAGTAGGAAAAGATATTTAAATGAGAACTCCGCCCAAAATTTTTGGTATGGTTTAATTGTAGTTAATCTTTAAACTTGAGAATTCAAGTAATAATAACAATAATAATAATAATAATAATGTGTCTTTATTTTCAAAGTGTCTAATATTTGTGCAAAGTGAAAATTGAACAATTTGGGTATCAATAATATGATGACCTAGAAAGAATGTGAAGGAGAGGGCATGAAGTTTCTCTATTAACAACAACCACAGACTGGTTTCGATCTATTACATACCTCATCACAGTTAAAGGCAACAAAACCAAATTTTTCTACTTAATGTATTCATATAGATAGAAATACCAAATAATGAAACAAACCCTAGGCAAAAAATAAGCATACAACTAAGTTGACAAAAGTATTAAAGGATAAAAATATTAATGCAAACCCTACTTTATAGCCAGTTTTAAATATTACCACCAATAAAATGTCACAGTTTGTTGTAAACATACGAAACCTTTACTTTGTGATATAACTTTATCTGCTGGCGTGTATTACCGCACTCGTGCATGTGAGTAACGTGTCGCGAATCCATTTGCGTGAAACGATCGACGTTTTCTTCTCCTCCTCCCCACCGTCAGTTTGCACACCTGTTCGCTCTTTTCTCCCCCCAAATGAGATTTTCTTTGTTTTCGCAGAGTCCGGTGAACGCCGAAACGGGGTCTGCCCATGACGAGACCAGCTCCAGCGGCAATAAAGAAGATGAGGACGACGACGATGATGAAAGTGACGATAAAATCGACACACAAACACATGACCCAGAAAGGCTAAAAGCCTTCAACGTACGTACACACCCTTCTTTTTTTTTATATATATATATATTTACGTTGTTATGTATCTGCACGTCGTGTGTTTCTGCCACCTTTACGCATTCATTAGCGAAATGGAGCACAAACTCATTTTTTTTTTACTGAAATGACAAACGTGTGTTGTGGTGTGTTATTAAGTCGCGATCATGATTTTATCTTCGAATTTCAATTATATTACCAGTGAGTAGTTTTTGAAATATTGTATAATCGATTTGTTTAATTTATAGATTTCATTATTTAGACAGTTTTATGAGGTTTGCCATTTAAGTATTGAGAATAGAAAGAATAAATAAATTAATTTTATCAAAAATATATTTATTGCTTTTCAAAATAATCGCCTTTAAGATTTGTATACTTTTGCATGTGATTGAACCACCCTTCAAAGCACTTTGTCTAGGCAGAAAATGGTAGCTCTAAAACATGCGTTTTGAAGGCCTCAAATGCTTCTTTGGACGATGACAATCATTGTCCACGTAGTTTATCTTTAATTACTGGGAACAAGAAAAAGTCATTGGTTGCCAAGTCGGGGCTGTAAGGTGGATGACCCATCAATTCGATCTTTTGAGTTTCTAAATTCTCGTTTGTTGCATGTGATGTGTATGATGCAAAATGATTCGTCGTTTTGGGTTGGTTTCTCTCAATTTACCAACAACTTTAGGCAAACAAATGGTCGTATACCATGTTGAATTAACGGTTTTTTGATTTTCGAGAGCCACAGTTACCACATGACCGGTTTTCGTAAAGAAAAACGCCATCATTTGCTTCTTAAAGCTTGATGAACGAACAACTATTGTTGGTTTTACTTCATATTGAAACACCCAAACAGCCGATTGGCCTTTTTTCTGGCTCATATGCATAAATCCACGATTCGTCACCTGTGACGATGCTGTATACGGCTTTAAATATACCACAGTTGTATTTTGAAATAATTTTATGGCACCAATCGGCATTTCTTTGAGCATCTAATGTGGAATCCAATGCGCACACAACTTCCGACAACTTATATACCAATGCTTAAACATCTCTCGATTTCGTAATATGTCACATGGCGATCTCCTTCAAATTTTTTTCGCACAGCATCGATATTTTTCGGCTTAACGACCGATTTTGGACGAACTTCTTTACCTTCGTCCATGAGCGAACTACATCCACGTTTGAATTCAACGTACCGGCGATATATAGTGTTTGTAGATGGCGCTTCATCATCAAAAGTTGAATTTAGTTAATTGATGCACTGATCTTGAGTTTTTTTTCGATCTATGATTTATTATGACTTTCGACGTGGTTTATAAAGTCATAATAAATCATAGGTCGAAAATTATCGCGAGTTAATTCCATCTTTTGGCCGCGATGAAATTTTCAACTTACTGCAAACGACACAAATAGTGCTCGCACATCAAAACTTTCTGAGTACTTACTTATAACGTCAAAAATGTCAAACTTTACGATGGAAATGTCTAATTTCACCTGGCAATGTTAGTGTTGTCAGTTCTCAATGCATAAATAGCAACCTTCGTACTTCAAATAAATTTATAAACACTTAAGAGTCGTAAAATAATCGTATTGTCATCTTCCCGAAACTTTAAAAATACATCAAAACTGTATTCAGAATTTCTATTTTATTAATTATAGAATTTTCCAATGGCTAGATTTTGAGATAATACTAATTACTTATAGGACTTGCTTCAAGAAAATTTCTAAACACTTGAGTAAAATCGATACGTGTTCTGCTACTCTCTTGAACCAACCAAATTTTTAAATTGGGAGAAGTAAAACTCTTGTTTTACCGAGATGAAACAAGAGTCTTACTTCTTATAATTTAAACAATTTAGCGTCGTTAAAAGTATCAAAACAATTGTCATTAGTACAGAATATCGAAAACATTTATTTTGGTAATTAGAGAATTCTGCAATAGCTCGTTTTTGGAATAATCCTAAGTGCTTACAGGATTGTTTTTTAAATCTTGTTTAAAATGCACTGAAAAATTAAAAATTATTTCTGGTATCTATAAATTTAGTACAAAACGTTTTGGCATGTTTAGAAAGTTTAGGTTTAGAAAAATTTTAAAATATGCAATTAAAATGCTCTATCATTTCAAAATTAGATTTAATTTACTACATGCAATATTATTATCTCTGTCTATCTGATTCGTCATCTGCCACATTTTGTTTTCCATCTGTGAGTTATCATATAATATTTATGACCTTTCATTTATTATTTGTTACATAGTTGATGGTATTCTGTGTTATCTTCTTTATTTATTTGTTAACTGTCTTTTCTTCTATTATTTGTTGCCTTTCATATATCATCTGTAAGATCGCTTTTGATTTTTTATTTATTAAGCAGTAGATTACAAGGTATACTTTTATTCGTCTTCTTCATCATCTGTTAATTGTCATTTTTTGGTTGTCAAATGACCTTTCTATATTGAATTGATGAGGCTGATACTTTGTGAAATTCCATAATATATAAGGTAAATAACCTTTCTTTTGGGTACCTTTTCCGCCTGAATTTTCTATGAAATCTAATTTTTACCACTTCTTGTATTTTTTATTTATCATCTTTGAGCTAATACACAACTTGTCATTTATCATTTGATGATCTCAATTGTTTTTAATTTTTCTACTTTGTTACATTTAGAATGATTGACTTTATGATGCAAACAAATTTGGAAATATATTTTTTAGATTTAAAAAACTCTATATTTTTACTTTATATATTCATTTTAATTGATAATTTAAAAATACAAATATATATATATATATATATATATATATATCATCTGTTAGTTGTTAGGCGCCATCTTGCAACTTCCATCTATAATCTATCGTCTGTCATCTATTATTCTAGATAAAATTATATATTATATTTTTGTCAATTCTAAGGTGGACAGATAAAATCATTCATTTTCCATCTGTCATATATCATCTATCATGAATAATGTATTATTTATTGTTTGTTACCTAACATCTATAAATTATCATCTGCCATTTAATACTTACCAATTATTAAATTTTCTTGCATTTTTTCAGCTTTTTTAAAGTTTATTGATTTTAGACAATATTTTCAATCTATCATCTATTATGTATTATTATTAAAAAATTAAAACGTATATTTAGTAAATATATGAAAAATGGAATCGTGTCTATTATTGTCTAATAACAAAATCTTTAATCTACTATCTACCATATTTCTCATTGGTAATTTGTCATATATTTTAAGTCATCAATTATCTGTTACCTATCTTTACTCGTTTAGTAAAGTTTTCCCTTCTGTTATTAAACATCTTTCATCTGTCATTTGTTGTGTACCGCCTGTCATCTATCAACTTTCATCTGTCATTTAATGTATACGACCTGGCATCTATCAACTTTCATCTGTCATCCGACATTTATGATCTGCTATCTATCATTATTTAAAAAAAATGTTCGTAAAATTTTAACTTTTCTAAAATAGAATCGATTGTGGGCCAAATGTTTTATGTATCGCCTGCCATTTGCATCATCTATAATTTTTTAAACTTTAAATTTTCCTTTAATTTGGTTTAACCATCTATTATCTATGATCTATTATATACCATCTATTCTCTTTAACCTATCATCTATCACATCTTATCTGCCGTCTATTATTTATCAAACTTTAAATATTTCTATTATATGTCTATCTTTACTCGCTTAAAAAATCTGTTATCATCTACCATCTATCAACTTTCGTCGGTCATCTATTATATGTTGTAAACCACTTGTTGTAAACCACCTATCATCTATCAACTTTTTTTGCCATTTGGTTCTTAATTGTATACCACCTGTTATTTTTCAACTTTCATCTAACATCTGTCATTTATTGGTCTGTCATCTATAATCTATTTTATAAAAACTTTAATTTCAATGATGGTATATTTTTAACCTCGCTAAAATAGAGGTTAGATATTTAAAAAATGTATCATCTATTATTTTCGAAATTTTAAATATTTCTATAATTTTGGTTGTTGTGTAAAGTGGTTTCATCTATAATCTATTATCTTCCATCTATTTATCATCTATAATCTATCACATCTTATCTGAAATCTTGAATTTATCAAACTTTAAATGCCTATCTTTACTCGCTTAATAAAGATTTTTCCATCTGTTATCTAACAACTATCATCTATAATCTGCCATTTGTTGAATCCATCTATCTATCAACTGTGATATATCATCTGTCATTTGTGATATACCAACTGTAATCAATCAACTTTCATTTGTCATCTGCCATCTGTCTACTGTTGTATATCACCTGTCATCTATCAACTTTCATTTTTTCAACTGTCATCTGTTATTTGTTGTATACCACCTGTCATTTATCATTAATCTGACATCTGGCATTTATGATCTGCCATCTATCATCTATTATTAAAAAAAATAATTTTAAATGTTCGTATATTTTTAACTTTTCTAAAATATAATCGATTGTAGACAAAATGTTTAATGTATTATCTGTCAGTGTCATCTATCTTTTTTTATCGACCATCTATTATCTATCACCTGTTATCTATTATTATCTGCTATATTCATTTATTAATTATTATTATTATTTACTCGCTTAATAAAGTTGTTCCATGTGTTATCTAATAGTTTTCAACTATCATCTGTTATTGGTTATAAACCATCTATCATATATCAACTTTTATCTGCCATCTGCCATTTGTGTATATCAAAACTGATTTCTACTTTATAATCTACCATCTATCATCTATGATCTATTATCTACCACCTATCATCTATTACAATTATTTATCTAAATTTAAATGTTTCTATATTTTCTTCAGTAGTGAAGTATTTTCTACCATCTGTCGTGTGTTATATAATAACTCTGATCTATCATTTATCACATTCTATTGGTTATTTATTATATGTTATGCGTACTTTATCTATCATCTGTCATTACAAGGTTAATTAACATAAAACATTCTTTATTTTTTTTATTATACTTAAGACAAGTGGTTTCCATTAATTATTTTCTATCTGTCATATATTAACTTTAATCTATCATCTACCATATTTTATTGGATATTTGTTCTATGTTAATTGTTTTTTATCTGTCACCTGTCTTTATAAGCTTAATGAACTTGAAAAGTTTTCTAAGTTGCTACTTAAAATCTTTCATAAAACATTAGTCGTTTTTTAGATGCTACCTCACATCTATCATCTGTCATTTATTAACTGTAATCTGTCATCTATTATAACTAAAGAAATTTTAATATTCGTGTATTGTTGTATTTTCTAATATAGAATCGATTTGTTATATTTTAACTTTTATTAAATTTTTATTTTCTATGATTTTTTCAAAGTAAAAACCGTTTTGGACATAATGTTTAATCTACCATCTATCATCACCTCTGACTCTGTCATCTATTAACTGTTTGATTAAACTTTAAATGTTAGTAAATTTACCTGTTTTGTATCATCTGTCATCTGATATATTCACTATTTGTTTTGAGTTATGTGAAGTAATGATCACTAATAAAACACGATTTGATTTCCTTTCTTCACTAATTTATTTTTACACGTTAAATGCACATTTCGAGCACCATGTGCTCATTTTCAATAACTGAATTCAGTTATTGAAAATGAGCACATGGTGCTCGAAATGTGCATTTAACGTGTAAAAATAAATTAGTGAAGAAAGGAAATCAAATCGTGTTTTATTAGTGTCATCTGACATTTAGTTTTTATCAAATTTCTTTTCGATGATTTTCTAGAATAGAATTTATTTTAAAGAAAATCGCTGGTATATAATACATTTATCATCTATCATAAATTATCGTTTATCTATCAACGTATCTGTATATATCTTTTTCTAAAATGAAATTCATTTAAATTATAATAATTAGTCTGCCATCTATCACCTCTGAGATTTTATTAATCAAACATTAAAAGTTCAAATATTTTTGGTTTTTTATAGATTGGATTCGATTTTAGATAAAATATTTAATTTATGATCTAACAATCAAAAATCTCTTTCTATGTAAATGTTTCTAAGTGATATTTGAGTGGATTCGATTTTAGACTAATTTTTAGTAATATATTATTTATCGTCTATCATAAGTCATGTATTATCTTCTATATAAATTTTTCTATAATTGTATAGAGTGGATTCTATTTTAGACAAAATGTTTAATCTATTATCTGTAAATCATAAATCTATAATCTATTATCTTCTATAAAATGTTTCTACATTTTTTAGAGCGGATTAGATTTTACATAATCTATTATCTATCTATCATACATTTATTATCTATTATTTATCATCTACACTAAATTGTCTATTATCTTCTACCTATCTTTTATCATCTGATAATCTATTATCTTTTATAAAAATGTGTCTATATCTTCTTGGAGTGCATTTGATTTTAGACAAAATGTTTACTCTATTATCTATCAATTATACATATATCATTTATCATATAATCGTGTATCATAAATCATCTATTATCTAATCTAATCTAATCTATATAAATGTTTCTATAATGTTTTAGAAAGGATTCGATTTTAGACAAAATGTTTCATCTATCAATCTTACATCTCTAATCTATTATTTATCATCTAATCATCTATCATAAGTAATGTATTATCTTCTATATAAATATATATTTATTCTATATAAAGACAAAATGTTTAATCTATTATCTATCAATCATACATCTATAATCTATCACTTATCATCTATAATCTTCTATAATTATGTTTCTATATTTTTTGTTTTTATAAAGATTTATTTCTGAAAACACTGTAACAATTGTTTTGCCAGACGATAACTTCATCATCCAGATGAACAATGATATTACACAGTAATATAGATTTTAGACATAATCTTTAATCTATTATTTATCTAGAAATGTGTTGTTGAGTTACGTGAAGATTTATTTTATACACTTGGAAAATAAAAGCACTAACACTTTCTTCACAATTTAATTTTATTTTGCTAGATGTACATTTTCGAGTACTATGTACATCTAGCAAAATAAAATTAAATTATGAAGAAAGTGTTATTGTTATTATTTTCCAAGTCTATTATTTATCATTTGTCATTTATTATTTAGTAAATTTTAAATGTTATAAATGGTATATTGAAAATTTAAATCGATTCTATAATTTTTTGTAGACCTAACCTTTCATCTACCATCTGTCATTTATCATATATTATCTGCCATCTGTCATCCGTCATATTTCATTGGTCATTTGTTATCTCGTCTCTGTCTTTTGTCTTTATTGACTTAATTAACCAAACCAATTTTGCTATTATTATTTAACATTTTTCATCTATCATCTATCATTTGTTATTTTTTCCTATCTGTCATGTATCATCTTTCATTGGGCATGTATCAACTCGTATCGGTCATTTGTCTTGATTGGCTTAATGAACTAAAAACAATTTTGCCATTATTATTTAACATGTTTCATCTACCATCTCTCATTTTTTAGATGTTACCTGTCATCTATTATATACTATCAGTCATATATAATCTATCATCTATATTTTTTTGGAGTGCATTCGATTTTAGACAAAATGTTTATTCTATTATCTATCAATTATACATCTGTATTCTATCATTTATCATCTAATTATGTATCATAAATCATCTATTATCTTCTATATAAATGTTTCTACGATGTTGTAGAGAGGATTAGATTTTAGACAAAATTTTAAATGCCTCAATAATATTTTTATAAACACAACCTTTCCTCTGCCATCTGTTATTTGTCATATGTTATCTGCTATGTGTCATCTATCATCTTTCATTGGTTACTTATTAACTCGTGTCTGTCATTTACCTTATTTGGCTTAATGAACCAAAAATAAGTTTACCATTATTATTTAACATCTATCATCTGTTATTTTTAGATGTTTTGATCTATCATATGGTATCTTTCGAGTATTTTTTATTATCTTTGATCTAGTATTTATCAAAATTTTTTAGATGCTTATATATATATATATTTTTGTATTTAGAAACATCATTTCCTCTGCCATCTGGCATTTCTCATATATTATCTTTCTTTGGTCATTTATTAACTCGTGTCTATCATCTGTTTTAATTAACTGAATGATCCAAAATCAATTTTGATATTATTATTCAACTGATCTACCATCTGTCATTTGTTACCTTTAACCTGTCATCTAGCATGTTATCTGTCATATATTATCTATCATCTGTCATCTAGTATTTTCAAATTTTAAATTCTACTATGTGTTTTGCTTTTCTAAAGTGGAATTGATTCTAGGCAAATGTTTTCATCTATCATCTATCATTTATACATCTATCACCTGTCATCTATTATTTATTAATTCTTGTAATGTTCCTATATTTATTTTTTGGTTTATGCAAAATTGAATCTATTTTACACGAATATCTTTAAATCTATCATCTATCATTTATACATCTATCATCTTCCATTTACTATTTATCAAACTTTAAATGTCGATATACCTTTGGTATACTTTACAAGAAAAATAAATCAAATTGATTGTATTACTTCTTGAAGACACCATATTTTTTCGACTTTCTGTCATCTGTCATTTATTCTGTTATTTGTCATCTACCATCTTTCAGTGGTCATTTGTGATATGTTGTTTGTCATATTTAAATTGTGCATTATCTCCTAATTTATTTTAACCAGTTTTGCTTTTCTTTGATTATTATTATACAGGGTGACTGACGAAAAACCTTTGGTGCTGTATCTCGCTTATTTTTTATCCGATTTTAATAAATAAAACATCAATTTAAACCATTTTTAAAAGACTTTAATTGGATCTAAACTGTTATTTTTTCTCGCACGCAGTTTTTGACAAAATACGATCAACATTTTTTTTTTAAATTGCACTGTATATATATTTTTATTGATTCGCAAGGAGATTTTTTTTCTGAATATAAAATTGTAGACAAATTTATCCATACATCAAACTTAAGTCGGGAAATTGAGGATTAAAAAAATAAATAAAAAGTCAAGTATCCATTGTAAACAATATACAGACCCTATTTTAAATGTCAAAAGTGACAGTGACAGCCATTGATACAATACTGCAACGATTTTTAATTATTTCATAATTAAAATGTTGCAATATTTCAAACACTGTACTAGAATTTTGTGCTTCTACAGAAATCGTTTTTCAGTTTTTGAAATCTTGCAACATTTTTATTATGAAATTATTAAAAATCATTGCAGTATTGTACCAATGACTGACACTGTCTTTTTTGACATTTGGAATAGGCTCTGTATATTGTTTACTATGGGTATTTGATTATTAATTTTTTTTTAATCCTCAATTTCTCGACTTTGGTTTGATGAATGGATAAAATCGTTTACAAATTTAGATTCAGAAAAAAATCTCCTTGCGGATCAGTACAAAATATATATACAGTGCAATTTGAAAAAAAAAGTTGATCGTCTTTTGTCAAAAACTAGATGCAAGAAAAAATATCAGTACAGTTCATATTAAAGTCTTTTAAAAATCATTTAATTTGATGTTTTATTTATTCAAATCGGATCAAAAATAAGCGAGATACAGCACCAAAGGTTGTTCGTCAGTCACCCTGTATATTTATCATCTATCTTTTTTTAGATGATTAATTTTCATCTATCATCTGTCATTTGTTATTAATTACCTGTTGTTGGTCACTTATTATTGATAAAATTTTAAATGTTGCTGTATTTCTGGGTTTTCTAAAGATAAATCGATTTTTAGATAAAATCATCTATCATCTGGTATTCGCCATCTATTACTTAATTAAAATTTTAATGTTTATTTAAGTGGAATAGATTCAAGACAGAATCTTTTATCTATCATTTATATCTCATATATTATTTACCATCTTTAATTTACCATCTGCCATCTGTCAGCTATATTATTTATCAAATATATTTTTGGTTTCTTTAAAATGGAATTGATTTATTATTTATCATCTATCACATATTTCCTCTCATCTGTCATCTATTATTGATTAAATATTAAATGTTACTGTATTTTAAATGTTTTTTTTTTAGAAAAGTAGAGTCGATTGCATTTTTTATAGACACAATATTTTATCTACCATGTGCCATTTATTATTTGCCATCTATCATTTATGATCTTTCATTAGTCAATTGAGGTATGTAATTTGTCATCCCTCATCTGTTATAGCTTAATTAATATTAAAATGATTTGTTGTATAAATTTGTTGGCGCCATCTAGCGGTTTTGTTGAAAAGGTAATTGCTAGACATCACAGTACATTGTTGTTATAGACGAAAACTATGAAATTTTTTATTTATTTTAAATTAATGTCCCACACATTGGGTTGAGTCGTAAATCATTTCAATTCCGACTAACAGATGTCTACAGTTGTATATTTAACCTAAACTGTCTTTAGTTCAATCATCTAACCTTAATATCATTTGACAGGAGATACTTCAATTGTCATTGAAATAAAAACGTTTCTAATATGATTTTTGCTTATTGCAGAAATGAAGAAAATTAATATTTCTTGAATAATTTTCTCACTTATTTCTTGGTGAAACATGAAATAATTTATAAAAAATTGATAAACACTTGGTTTGTTTTACTATTTTTTTTTTATATTAACTCAACTAGTTTCGTTTGTTACATCTTAAATACTTAATAAAAAAAATGAGAGAAACTTGGTTTGTCTCTCATTTTTTTTAATTAAGCATAAGTTTATCAATTGTTTACCTATTAAGCCAATTAAATTTGAAGTGACTGATTCGCAGTACAGAATAAGAGTATTTGGCAAAATGAAGTAGCAATGTTAAAACTACGTCTCCTAAACATATAAAATGTTACATTTCCCGTTATAGAATAATATTTCACATGGTCTTATCCATTTTCTTCAACAACAATCCATTCAATATTTCCACGAAACTCGCAATATCGTTTTGCTGGCGTATAAAAATTGATATCAATTCTCCGTTTTACAGATGTTCGTGAGGCTGTTCGTCGACGAGAACCTGGACAGGATCGTGCCCATCAGTAAACAGCCCAAAGAGAAAATCCAGGCCATCATCGACTCGTGCACGAGGCAGTTCCCGGAGTTCGCGGAAAGGGCGAGGAAGAGAATAAGGACCTACTTGAAGTCGTGTAGGCGGAACAAGCGCGCCAGGGATCCGAATTCACCCTGGGACGCTGTAAGTACCCACTCCCCACCCGCCCCCCAACCCACACGCCTCGGCAATTTTCCGTACAGGTAAAATTCTGCGAAATCGTGTGTGTTTTAATTAAAACGCTTTTCCAGTCGAGGCCGACACCCGCGCACCTGACCTCAGTCCAAGCGGAACAAATCTTAGCGACGGCCTGCGAAAACGAGAGTCACAATGCCAAAAGAATGCGTCTAGGACTCGAACCCGTTAGTCAACCAATGCCTTTACTGCCTGGTGCCGCAGTAAGTTTCCATGATTATTTTAATATGCTTTATACGATTTCAACAATTAATTATTAGAAAAATGACTCCTTTTAAAAATATAAATTTAATAATAAAAATGTCTTAAAGTCCTCTACTTTGTAGAAAATTAATAATTAGAAAAACACGAAAACTGTTGTAGATTTAAGGAATGGTTTCGTGTTTTTCTAATTATTATAAATTTAATGTTTGAAGGTGTTTACTGTGTGGTACATCTTGAATATAATTAAGAAGGAGATCACTTTATTAAAATTAAAGTGGTAAAACAAAGTTATTGTGTGTTCATCTTCATAATATCAATTCAATGTTTTTATCAATATCTAAGCCGAATAAAAACTCAACCAAATTTCCAAGTGATGAAATAAACACTATATCAGTAAATTTAAACACTTACTATGATTAAAACACTAAATTTTTAATCTTTAATGTTTTTCTAGTGTTGATAAAATTTTCAAGACCTATTGATCAAAGTATATTAACTATTAATGAAGATTTAGACTAATTAACATCAGAAAGCTTTGAATCTAGTTACTTCAAAAATGTTTCACCGTTTAATAAAGAGAATGGTTACGACCGTTACTAAGTGGTAATCCATACTTACACTGAATTGAAAAAGTCACCATATAATTATTTGTGGTTAAAACATAGTAAATTTTTCAATTCAGTTTCACCTTTTAATTGTAACAATGTGTAAAGTTTTAATTAATGTTTTTATTTTTCAGACGACAGATACGACAGCCCCGATGAACAGGGGTATCGACTTCTCAGGTAGTACCCCGGTGAAACTGGAAACGGATACTGTGTCTAGTGTCTTCCCCTCCTCCACCACACCTTCGACTACACCGAATTCTATTAGCAAAGGTCTCTCCCTCACGCCAGATCTTAAACCGGGAGGATTAAGGTAATATATATATAAATATTTCGAGAATTAGAGGTGTATTTGTGTGTGTGTAAACCGAGATGAAGAATTTCCATCAAGTTAAAGCCTATCTCTTGACTTTGAATATACCGTCTATAAAATTAAATTGGTTAACGTTAAATATAATCAGTGTGTTTGGTGGAAATTCCATCAAATAATAAGGATATGATTACAAGAATTTGATTGGAATATAATTTCACAAGTGTGCTTCAAAAAATATCTTTGTGAAGTTCTTCTTCAAAAAATATGAATACAGCATTGTTGATTTTAATCATATAATTTTTGAATTTGTCTTGTCTTAATCTATTTTCTGTCACTCTGTTAATTCTATAGACCCTTTCTTTTTTTCGTCAAATTTATTTGGTATATCTATTTATGCTTGATGTTCCTTCACCCTTCCTTTACTGACTTACCTATATCCTTTCTGTTCTGGTTTTCTCGTTAATTTTTACCTTTATACATTTATCTATTATTTAAATTTGACCCAATCTCTCTTTGGACTGTTTTACGTTTACGAATATTTTGTAAAGTCATTTTTCTATATTTATCTTGTCACTTATACTCCTCTATTCTCTTTGCATGAGCCTCTGTTCAATATCTGTTTATTTTTAGTATATTCAACTCTTTAATTTCGCCCTTAAGCATTTTTTGTTCTTTCATATCTTACCTCTATCTCTTTCCTCATTTTCTTCATTTTATCTGAACATATTTGCCGTTTTCTTCCCTCAAATTATTTCCCTGGCCTTTTTCTAATTTCCTAAAACTTTCTCTTTGATACTTTGGCTCTTACAAAACATTCTCTTCCTATGTTCATTTGTTTTTTATTTGTCATTTCTTTGGTTTGGGTTTGTTCTACTGTTTCTGTTTCTCTTATTTTCTGTTCGGCTTCTTTTAGGTTTGGATATTTTGTAAAATTCTGATTTTTCTCATCTTTCTTTCTACTCTCTTCGTTGTTCCTGTAATTCATTGATTTTCTTTGTGTTTATTTTAAGTTGTTTACTTTGTAATCCCTTTATTCTTAATCTGTTTCAAATCTAACGGTTTTTCCCTTATTACTTCCTCGTATATCTTTCTCTATTTCATTTCTTACCATCCCTACTTGTTATCGCTCAATTCCACAAAATTTTTATATGTTTACCCTTTCTTTCATCAATCCAGTTATTTTGATTTTGCTACCTATAATCATTTAATGAATCCTAAAGTTAAGAAGACAAATTCTAGCACTTTTGCTATTTAAATTATTTGGTATACTAAAACAGAATACTAGAATTTGCATTCTGAATTTCAGGACCAATTAGAAAGATTTCTAATATATTTGTTCTAAAAGCAAAGATAAATTCTTAAAATTGATTAGATCCTGACATTCATACATAAAATTGTCTGAATGACAGGATTGAATCAATCTAAAGAATGTATCTTTGCTTTTAGAACGAATCTTTTGGAAATCTTTCAAATTGGTCCTGAAATTCAGAATGCAAATTCTAGTATTCTGTTTTTTTTTTATGAATCCAAGTATTTAAACGTCAAAATGTAAAATTCTTTAGGTTGTATGAATCCTGAAATCAAATTCTAAAACTTCTGCCTTCATAAAATCCTTTTAATTAGATAGATCCTGAAATTTAGAAGACAAATTTTAGAACCTTCTTTACTAAAGACAGAATTTAGAATTCATTTTGATTTATTGAATCCTAAAATTCAAGAGATAAACTCTAAAATGTTTGTTTTTTGATGAATCCAGAGTTTCTAAAGACAAATTCTAAAATTCTTTAGATTATTCTTGAACTTTATGAGGCAATTCTTAAACTTTTGGTTAACCTTTAATATATTTGGATAATGTTATGTATTACTAATTATTTTCTAAATAATCCTTCCCATGTACCTTTTTTTGTCTTTTTTCTTAACTCTATTTTATTTAACGTCTTAATTGATTTTTCTGTGAAATTCTCCTTCTGTTGTCCACTACTATCTCTGTGTTTTTTTGTCTAAGAGCTTTTGTTTTTGTATCTTTTGTGTAACTTTATTCTTTGTTCGTATTTTCATTTCAGTTGTTTTTTACTGACATACCTACTTTCCATATCCTCTCTGTATGTTTTTTTATTGTTGAAGTATGTAGATCTATTTTTATATTTGCCTTTTGTCGTTACTATCCATTTCCTTCTTTTGCTTCATTGTTAAATCATTCATATTTCCTTTGAGTATTCTTTCTTCTTTGTTTTTTATCATTGTTATCCGTCACTTTTAACAGATCTTTTTGCTATAAATAATTCTTTTACATTTTGATATATCTGTTTCTTAATATTATTATTCTACTTGCTGTTCTTTAATTTTAATTTTAATCTTTGTGTGTAGTTAAACTGTGTAAATTCTCAAAACCGAAGAGTTTTACTTGTCACCTATATAATGGTGTTTCAACAAGTAAAAACCTCATGAATCCAATATTTAAATACCTATTTTGCATTAGAAAAAAAAGTACGAACAAGAAAGGAAAGAAAGAAGAAATATATTTGAAGAATATGGAGATTCTTCAAATATATTTCTTCTTTCATTCCTTTCTTGTTCGTACTTTTTTTCTACTCTTCCCTCTTGCTTCCCTCATCTCTCTAATCATATATTATTAAAATCAAAATTTGGTAGCTCGAATTAGCTATTAATGATACTATCGGCTATGTTACTAAAAATATGTTAAAATCCTCACAGGAGTTCGCTTTGATAACATTTTTATTTCTATCACAATTTATGAGATTTCATGCTGCTTTACTTTTATTCTTAGCCGCTTGAATAAATGAGTCAGCTGCGTCTCTTTTCCCCAATAATTATTGCCACTTTATATTTATACTCATGGCGTTTCTTGATTTTATTCAGATTGCTGCAAGGGTTGTTTCGGTACAAATCCTGGACTGACTGCACTTAATTTCTCATTTTTCTGTGTTTATCATCGAACCAGTTGATCTTTCCTTTTCTGTTAGAGTCTGTTCTGATGTGTTAAAACTTGGGCGATCTCATGAAAATCACGGTTAGCTCTTCCTTCCTCTACATATATTATTGTTCCTCCATGTTTACGATTTGTTCTCGTGAATGAAGGTTCTCGATCCTTGAGAATTTCACTTCGTTGGCGGTTAGTCAATTTATCCTGCGCAAAATCACTTATTCTTGCATTTTAGGCCATACGTTGGGGTTTTTAAATTCAACCGTTTGCAACATTGGAGTCTCATTGTCCTTTGAAGGACGAATATTCATTCGGTCGTTTTGAATTTAATTGTTCACAACGAACATGGGCAAAATTATTATTTTTCAAAAATTAAGTTAGTTGTTCGCTTGTTAATTGGAGAGTTTGACATGTTCACGTGAAGATATTTAAAACCAACATTGAAAGTGCCATAGATACTGGGTTTTCTGAATTTACGTTTACTGCTTACAGTTTTTTTTTTAATCGGTAACGCTATTTTGCTACAGTGGCTTTGAATCCTGTGATTTTACGGTCTTTTTGTTGGTATTTGCCAAGTTTTATTCCTCTTGATTTTTTTTAGTATTGATTTTAGTCGTATTTTTTTCTACCAGCGGTAGTTGCATTCTCATGGCGATTCGCAGCTTGTGATTTATGAAATTTACTGGGACCGGCAACAAAGTGCTCTCGCTAATATTACTGTGAGTTTGGTTGCCTACATCAGATTCACATATATCCTTAATTATCGGCACCTCATTGTTTACATTTTTTATTCAGTAAATGAACAGTTTTATAGATAAAGGTTAATTTTATCTTTTAATTCCTCCCTAATTATGTCTTTATTTACAATTATTTCTCTTAGATATTTAAGTTCCATTTTACATTTTTTTTATTTTGTATTGACCCTTATTCTTCCTTTATTTATTCATTCCTTCTGTCTTTGTTTGGTAACTTTGACGATTGGTTATTTTTATCAAATCATCCTCCTTCCTTTGTTATTGATTTATCAATCTCTGCCAATCTGCCATCTGGTACCAAGTGTTTTTATTCTATACTTCAAAATGTATAACGAAGTAGAAGCCTCAAGAATCAACGATATTTGTAAAATTCTCCTTTTGTCTTTATTAGGTCTTTGTTGTTCTTCTATTTTCTTTATATGTGCCTAAATCATCGTGTCTTTGTTACACAACTTTTTTTTTTTTGATGTTTAATTGTAGAGGCATTTACTTTGTGGTACATATTGAATATAACGAAGGAGACATGAATACTTCTTTTAGTATTTTCATCTCCTTTCTCGTTATTTGTTAATCGTATTCTTATATTTTCTCATTTTCTCTATTTGAGCTTTTTTCTTCAAGTTATTTTGCTGTTTTCTAGTAATTTCCCAAAGGTTTCAAAATGATTTCTCCTTATTATTATATAAGTTATGGTAGTATATAAATTTACTTTCTTCTTTATATATGTTGCCATGTAATTGGGTAATAAATATTTATTTATTTATCCCCTTGGTTCTTATGTTATAAAATAGTAGTAATAGTAATATGGATTTTGGATTAAGTAAACAAAATAAAGTATATATCCTCTACGTTGCCTCTATTTTGTTTAATTTTTCTCTTTATTTAAGTTGGTCTGTATGTTCTCTTTCTCTTAATTGCACTATTTTGACAAAATTTATGTTAGGCTTTTATGGGTTTGAAGAATTTGTAAAATTCTAGTTGTCTCTTCATGATCTCTCTTTATATTCTCTCTATTATTTTTGCAACCCATTGATTTTCTCTGTGTTTACTTACTTTTTTATTTGCTTATTTACCTCTCTTTTCACCATCCACATTTTCTATATCTCCTCTATGTAAGAGATGATTTTATTATAATTTATTTCGAGAGATCCATTCGTCTATTTCATTTACTTTTTTTACACTTCGTCCATGGTTTCTATTATGAATTCGTCTGTTTTTTTTTTTAATTTCGCCGCTTTCTACCCTTTCTGCTCATTATGATCTAACCTCTGATATTACTTTTTCTCTATTTTATTTCCTTATAATTTTCTCTTTCGCCTTCCTCAATTCTCAATGTTTCTGCCTATTTAGTTGACTATCTATTTTTACTTTATATTCCATGTTTATTATTCCCCTGCTTTCTGGAGTATATTTCTTCATCATGACTTGAAATATACATCTTCTATTAATAAAATTTGTGAAGAAAGTAGACAAGAATTACAATTAATAATTTTCAGGGGACAACGTGTATAAGTCAGAGAGGAAGATAAGATATTCTTTAAATATCATTCATCTCGTCCCTCCTACTTCCCTCATCTCTAATTATCTATGTAGTCTGCTTTATTTCCACTACTTCTTCGTCATCTTTTTTTTGTTCTTATCTGCTCTTCTTTATTAGCTCAATTTTGTATTTTTTTTTGGATCAAATCTCTTAAATTTTTCTTCTTTCCTGCCTCTCATATTCTATTTTATCTATATAATCATTATAGTTCGGCTGAGAAGTTCGTATCGCTTCCAAAAGAGGGCGCCACTAGATTTTTTTCTATATGATTTTAAGTGTAAACTAACCTTCGAACGATACGTTCCAAAATTTGACAATATTTCTTGAGTTGTAGCATTTTGAGTAAAGCAACTTTTATTGGAAAAAAATGAATAAACAAGAATTTCGTGTGTTAATGAAACACTGTTTTTTAATGGGGAAAAATAGTGCTGGAACAAAAACTTAAGTGTTATCTATTGTCGTTAAAGCAACTTAATCCATTTTCATGAAATATTCATAAGAAGTTTCCTTGAGACTTCCACTTAATTTTCGCAGCCTGAAATAAAATGGACATGTTAAGAGTTTTTCTCAATGTTTTCTTGGTACACCCTATCAGAAGAATTTTTAAGAAAATTCAAGGATTTTGTTAATTTTTGAAACTGGGAGAATCATTTTTTATCAACTGTTAAATATATTACCGAAAATTCTAAATTTTCAGTACCATTAAGAATTTTCTCTTTAAAAATATAGTGTTATTTTTTTCGAGAGTTCTGAAATATCTTTGAAACTTCTCTTCCAAACAGTGACAAATTTTCTCTAGATTTTTTTTTGCAATTTCTCTTCCAAATTACGAAAATTCTCCAAATTTTTGGCCACTTGTGATTCAAACTGTAAGAGTTTTTTTTAATGGGTTTAAGGTTTTTTTAAACAACAATTTTCAAATTGTCATTTTTTTAGATTTCTAATTTGTCCAACAATTGTTCTTATACTCTCTAATTTTAGAATACATAAGCATTTCTTGTTTTAATTTATTACAGTGTTCTTTCTGATTAATTAAGTCCGTTTACATGAAATATTTATTATCATTTATCATTTTCTTTATGACTCCTAGATTTTCACGCATTTATTAGAGTTCAAAAATTAAAAGTTTTCTTAATATTTACTTTCATGAAAATGAGTTTCACGTTACTTTCACTTGTTTATGTTAAAGGAATAAATTGAGTGTTATTTTGATTTACAAAACACTTCACGTTCACTTAAACCAACAATAGTGATTTACTTTCATTATGAAAATTTTCCATTTTTTTTTAAAGAAAATTCGAGCATTATTTTTTTTATCTTTTCCAAACTCAGAGAAAATTTTTCGAAGATTCTCAAAATCTCCACCATTTTGTTCGTGAGTTCTAAATATTCCATCAATGTAAAATAGTATTTTCAAGGATTCTATATTCTCAAAATTTTTCTCCTTCAAGTTATAATGATATTTTTTCCGAGGTTATAATATATAACTTTTAACTTTGATATTTTTATTTTTTTTAGAATTTTCCAGAAATTTCTTTTTCAAGCTGCGAGAATTTTCTTCAAGAATTCTGCAAAATATCAATTTTCCAATCACTTCGTTACACATTCTAGCACCATTAAAAACGTTTCTGCAACTTGAAACGTTTTTAATGGTGCTAGAATTTTTTACAAACGTATCTTTCATCCTTAGTAGTTTTTTCTAGGGTTCAAAAATTTCCAATATGACATCTTTTTAAGTTGCAAGTTAAAGCAACGTTTCTTAGAAAGAAAAGGCATCTTTATTGAAGCTAGTGTTTACATTATATAGTTATAACTATAATTGTTGTGATTTTTCGTTTTCTTCACGGCTATCGACCGTAGGTTTTTCGGCCGTGCGTTTCCTATAAACTGTAATAATTTTTTTCAGTATTTAAAAGAATTTGGTGCTATTTCTCTTTCAAGTTTTTTTCGAGGGTTCTAGAATAATCCCGAAACGTGTCTTTCAAACGGTTGCAATTTGTTTTTTAAAGGGTTCTGGGTTTTTCCAGCAACTTCTTTATCAAGGTCCAGCATTTTTTGAAAGTTCTAGAATTTTCCAGAAACTTAACTCTCTAAAACTGTAATATATTTTTTCCAGAGCTCAAAATATTTTCGGACATTTTTCTTCTAATATGGCAAAAATATTGTATCTATTTATATTCTGTTTTATTTCTACTATTTCTCTGTTTTTGTTTATTTTAACTTCTTGCAGCTCTTGGTAAACTTCATATGTTTTTATCCGCATTTTCATATTCTTCATGAATCTTACAATTTTTAAAAATGCATACTTTAATAATATACAGGGTTCATTAAAAAAGTAATGCGCATTTTAAAAAAAGAAGCATATTTATTGTTCCTACCGTTACAATTGGTTCAAATTCTTTAAAATATTCTCCCCGTGAACAATACACTTACGGGAACATGTCTGCCATGTCTAGAAGACACTCTGAAACGTCTAACCGAGAATGTTGTCTTTTAGGAACGTTGTAACATGCATTTGAGATGTTCGCAGGAATTTCCAATACCTTTCTTTTAGCTCTATCAGTCAAGGAAACAAAAACGGTTGTCCGAAATCAAGTCGGAACTGCAAGAGGGCTAAAGGACCAAAAGAAATTGGTAACTATGAAGGCCGTTTGATGTGTCAGTCCTTACGCGTGCGTCCCGGTGTTCAAACCTGCACCTGTAGGGAAATGGCTGAGATGATAGTTTTTTCCTGCGGTACAAACTCAAAATAATGGATTCCTCAGATGTTACAAGAGCCATTGCTGGGCGTCCAGAATGGGGTGACCTTGAAGCATCTAAAATGTTTCGATTGTTGTTTAAAAAATACACTTCACGTGGAGGCACATTATTCCACTCAGACTGCTCTGAGAAAACCGGCTGCATTGGAAAGGCAGACTCTGAACCACATTTCCCGACCCGTTGTACCCCGCTGCGATTAATAAGTAGCGTCACAATAAAATCATGCGCATTACTTTCATAATAGACCCTGTATATCTATTTACTAATCTGCATTGCTTTACTTACTTTTTCGATCTTTATTTATCTCAACCACTACTTGCAACTGAATCTTTCTATCCAATCTAAATATTATTTTATTGTACTTCACTTTTTTTGGCTTTATTTTTGGAATAAAGAACTTATTAAGCTAATATCTATCATCTGGATGTTGCAAAGGTTTACCTAATAGGATGAATAAATCGACAATAGTTGATTCTTGAATTTTGGATGACGATAGTTCGTTTAAAGGTTTTTATAATACGTAATCCATTAAAATAACTTAAGAAAGTATTTTAATTATCAAATTTTAAAGGAAACCAAAATCTCTAATTTCATATTGCCTTTAAACATAATTACAATTAATTATTTGTTTTCATTACAGTGTATCAAGTGCTTTGGGGACAAGTCCCATGAACGGAATAGGGATTTCGAGTACAGCGGGTTCAGCACCAACGGCAATGTACCGACCGAACTTCTCGCAAGCTTTCCAAAGAGCAGGACCAGGACCGTACCCGCTATTCCCCGGACAGAGCCCTTTCGGCACGAGCAGCGGCCTTCTCACAAACGGTACGCCACCTGATACAATCAATAAACTATTTATTAACTGAAACATGAGTGAATAGTTAGTGCAGCTTCATGTAACTCAACTATAATAACTATTTCCGAATCAACAGGTCCTGCAGACTTAAGTATGAAACAGAAACCGTTACTCAACCACAAACTGAGCACGGGCGAGATGGCAGCAGTGAGGCAGCTAATAACGGGCTACCGCGAGTCAGCAGCGTTCCTGCTGCGGTCCGCCGACGAACTGGAGCAACTGTTGATACAGCAACAATAAGGACGCACTTGTATGCGCGACGAAACGAGCTTGTAGTCAGAATTGCCATACTTTGGTTTAGTAATTTTATAATGTTTATTGTATTATAGGAATTTTATATTTGTTTGCAATGATTACATTAATTTTTTTTTCTTTCTCTCGATAGAAAAGCACTGAACATACTGCACATAACATTTAAGGTGTGCGACGATTTTTTTAGATGTTTTATACTTGTTTTATTACTATAAACTGTGAAAACAATGAAATGTGTATTTCTTACATATAGCGTATAGCAGGGTTTATATTAAAAACAAAAACATTGAAAAAAAATAAACACAAAAGAACTACGTTTTGCTTCTTCTAAATAATGGAAGGTGTGTGACTTTTTATAGGCCAACAACCAATGTTCTTTATATATGTACAAAAAGTTTCCTAAAAAATAATTATATATTTATTTATTAGAAGTTAAATTTAGAAGGAAAATATAACTATACTTATTACAGGGGAAAATGTTTATTATATTTGATAACTCTAAATGTTGACGATTATATTATTTACAAAAAAAAAGAATATGGTCTGTACCAAAGAAAATGTAAATATTTAATTAAATTAAAAAAAGATTTAAAAAGAGATAAAACAAAAAAGAAAACATTATCGCCGATTGTGTCTAAAAAAATACAAAATTATATTGGCAATTATTTGTAAAAAGTAAAAAAAAATAAATGTATTTCCAAAGTCGATTTGCAATAGTAATAATCTATAACCGGTTACGATATATTGTTTCAATAATGGATTGTTTTCCCTTTCTTTACACTCACTCCTTTACGTTTCTGATATGCAATTTATTAATCTAGATCTGAAAAAAAAAAGATATTTCTGTGATTGTTGATAAGTGTGTAGATATATGAAAAAAAATCAGGAAGTATAAACAGATGACAAAATCTTTTTTGTATTCTATATATGTAACTGTCATTGTATATTCAAACATTCCAATGTATTTCTCAATGTATATAATAATTATTACTTAAAAAGAATATTGTATTTTCATCTGAACACTGCCAGATTTGTGTATGAATAAAACAAAAATATGTCTCCGTCGTTCAACTTTTTTTTTTAGACCTGAGTGATGGTTCAGTCATCTTGTACTTTATACTGGGACATATTTTATACCTTATTTCTGTTTTTTTTTTTTATTTCGTTATTGTATAATCATTTTATTTTATTTTTTACCATTAGCTAAAACATTCAATTATTTTATGATCTTTAAATTTAAAACTCTGAGTTGTTTTGATTTGAATAAATTACTACGGTAAGTATAAGTAATTTTACTTCTTTATTATAAAATAAGAAAAAAAAAAACAATTGAAAATTAAAAGGAAATGTATTAAAAAAATGAACATAATTAAAACTCTTGATAGAAAAATAGACTTTAATGGCTTTCTCATTTATCACTTGGTGAAATATTTTAAATAATTACTGATGAAGATTTAAATTAAATACACTTAAACAAACCAAGTGTAATTTAATTTAAACCCTCATCGGAAAAATAGACAATTGTCTAATACGTAGAGATTGGCAATTGACAAAATTTGACATATAAAAACAATTGACATTAGCAGAAAGAAATGTCTGAAAAAACCATCGACAATTGTCAAAAATGTTGCCAATAGCAAAAATGGATTTGAAACTTTATAGAAAATAAACAATAAATAAATATTAAATATTGGCAACAAATCAATTGATATTATTAAAGAAGAAATTGTGGAAGAAGTATTAAAAAATTCTTAAAAAATCAAAATTATTGACGATTGTCAAAAATGTAGGTTCTTAGAAAAAAATTAAAACTTAGCACAAATGAAATACTTGATAATTGACAAAAACGAAACAATTAAAATTATCAATGAAAAATTTGTGAAAAGAAACATTTGAAACTTAAAAAAAGGAAATCGACACTTGACAAAAATGTATCAATTTTCAGAAAAATATTTGAAGACTTTACACAAATGCTATTAATAATTTACAAAAATCAAGAAAAACTATAGTTCTTAAAACAAAAATTATGATTGAAATGAAATAAACTTATAGCTTTGTATAACATAAATAAAAATAAATTACGTGTTATACAAACAAAGTTATAAGTGTATTTCATTTAATTCAACATCAAAATTATATTTGACGTAACTTGATAAAAAGGCAATTGAGAAAAAGAAATTAGTTTAAAAAAAGTATTATGAAAAATCAAAATTTATTGATAATTGCAAAAAAAACGTAGAAGTTTGCAGAAGAAAATATTTGAAACATAAAATAAACATTTGACAATTGAGTATAATTGACAAAACACGACTGACATTATTTTATATGAATTTGTGAGGAAAAACTGAAAAAATTCTTTAAAAAAATAAAAATAATTGACATTTGTTTAAAAAAAGCAGAGATAAGCAGAAAGATATTTAAAACGTTGCACACAAGAAACAACTGACAATTTATAAAAAGTAATTTAAATTATCATAAAATAAATTTGTGAAAAATTGTTGACAATGTAGATTGACAGAAAAAATCTTATGATACACAAAAATAATCAATAGACAATTGATAAAAATTAATAATACAATTCTATTATTGAATAAAAAAATTGTAAAAAATCATTTCAAAATAAACAAATAAAAAAATAATTGTCGAAAAAGGTAGGGATTAAAAAAAGCAATTTGAATCTTCATATAAAAACAATTGACAAATAATGACAAATCATTAAGGACGTTATCAAAAGAAAATTTGAAACAAAAACGTTAGTATTTTATTACAAAATTTCAAAAAGAATAAGTAAATATGGATTATTGACATCAAGAAAGAAGAAATTGTGAAAAAAAAATATTTGAAAATTCCTAGAAAGTCAAAATAATTGACAATTGCTGAAAACTGATAAGCAGAAGCAAAACAAAAGAAACAATTGATAATTGAGAAAAAAGGATATAACACAACTGATTTTATTAAAGAAATATTTGAAATTTTTTGTAGAAAAATTAAACATTAACTTAAATGAATCAATAACGAAGAGACTAACTAGTTTTTCCGATAAAAAAGTTCCACTGTTAAGAGAAATTAATCTTCGATGCAGAGTGAAAAATATGAAAACTGTTATAAATTTCAAGGTAGTAAATAAAAATGTTCCAAAACATGTGAAAACTCTTGACTGGTTTGTAGAATTTTAACGGTTCAAGAAGAATACCAAGAACTATTTAAAGGGTTAGGATGTTTGAAAGATTTTGAATATGACATAGAATTCATAGACAATCCAAAATTCGAAACAACACCTGCAAGAAAATTTCCACAGTCAATAAAGGATGAAGTGAAAAGAAAACTAGAGGAAGTGGTAAAAATGCAAGTAATTACTCCAATTACAGAGCCAACCCCAAGGATACACAGATACTAATAGCAGACACATTGAGTAGAGACAGTACTACCAAAGGATACATTAACCTACCGGAAGAAGAATTGTAAGTGCATGTAATACTCAACATGTCCCATAAGGCAAGAAAAGAACTCAGCTCTTCAACAAGTGCCGACGAGGAATTTCAATTACTTATCAATACCATCCAAGAAGGATTTCCAAATAAGATTCAAGCTTTACCACCAAATATTCAACATTACTTCAACTTCAGAGATGAATTATCCGTATACGACAACTTAATTTTCAAGTCTCATTCCAAAAACGCTGAACTCCATTCATGAAGGTCATCTGGGAATACAAAGTTGTTTAAAAAAGTGCAGAGAACTCTCGTACTGGAAAGAACAAACCAACGATATTATTAAATTAATACAAAAGTGCGCTACTTGTGAAAAGACACAAAAGGCAAATTCAAAGTTCAAACCTGTGATACTGAAAAAAATTTCTGAACTACCATGGCAGTATCTTGCAAGTGATATATTCACCTTATTAATACGTAATAGTAATTCCAGGTTTATAGACTTTAAAGCATTAAAAACTTCTAACATTAAGTGAAACTATTGAACAATTTAAAAATTGGTTCGCTGTTCATGGAGTTCCAGAAATACTAGAATCAGATTATGGTACACAATATGTGTCGCGAGAATTCAAAAAATGCGTGATCAAGTGGAACTTTATTCATCAAACCTCAAGCCCTTTTCACTCCCAAGGAAATGGTTTAGCAGAGCGTGCAGTACAAATTGCAAAAAACATGCGAAGGAAGTGCAATGCAGACAATACAGATATCTACTTAGCATTACTCAATTATAGAAACACCCCAAGAAATCATATACTATATATTCAAGAACTACAAAAACCACAGTACCAGTGTCTAAAGAAAATCTAAAACCAAAGATAGTAAATGGAGTGATAGAATAATTAAGAGACGCAGAAGAAATATTCTGATAAAAAATTAAAGGAACCTGAGGTATTAGAAGAAAAAGATAGGGTAAGAGTGCAGTTTGGACCAAGAAATTGGAATGAATGAATGGTTATACAGAAGACAGAAAATCCAAGATTAGTAATAGTCAGCACCAAAGATGGAGGAGTATACAGAAATTGGAATGAATGAATGGTTATACAGAAGACAGAAAATCCAAGATTAGTAATAGTCAGCACCAAAGATGGAGGAGTATACAGAGAAAGCACATCTACACAAGACCACAGCTTCAATCCCAGAAGAAAAAGACGTCGTGTCAATTCCAAAATCAAAGAAACGCACGCGACAAAGATTTACAAAAATCTTCGTTCAGCACCGCAGAAGAGGCAGAGATTCAACCACATCTGAAGATTTTGAAACTTGTTTGGTTTCATATTGGTATATTCAGTTTCCTGACACGTGTTTCGGTCAATGACGACCATTCTCAAAGGAATTACAAAATTAACCATTAATTTTCTTATTTCAAAATCAGATAATATTCTATTCTCGTTCCATCAAGAGTGCAGTGAGCAAAGTATTTACCGCACATCTAAAGAAATTCCCGAAAGAGGATGACTTATCAGCCAAGCAAGAATCAATTTCAACAGGCAACCAAGTAACCAGATCTGGTGGAATAGTAGAACCAGTAAAACGACTGGATCTTTAAATTCATATATTAAAATAATAATAATAATAATATATAAAGGGAGAAAGAATAACAATGAGTTATTTGAAGTTGTTGTATGCAACCAAATGTACACACAGCATGTGGGTAGTCGCAAAGAAACGCCATTGTTAAGTAGCACGTGTGTTTCTTAGTTAACGTTATAGTGTCTAATCAGTGCTAACAAACCCTAAACACCTTCCATAATCCACTTCACATGTTACAGTCTATTGATTTGAAAAAATTTAAATAGTTTTACTGCGGATTAAATACATAACAGAAAATTATAAATATTTATATATACTGAAAAAGTTAATTATGAAATTAAAGTCAAATTAAGAATTTAGCTAAACTACACAACTACAATCAATTGTATATATGAGTTTACATTTATCACATGTTAATATTTTAGTTTTCCATGCAAAAGCAATTTCAATGTGTATTTGGTTGCATACTATAAAATAGGTAAAATGAAAAATTATATATATATCCTCAACTTAATATTAAAGCATTGAATAATTATCAAAATCGTAATTTTATGAAGTTTTCTGTTAAAATCTAAATATTTTTGTTGTTAATTGTTTGTTTTTTTTTCACGTAGTTAACATGTTATCAAATTAACTTTAAACATAAAAATGAAATAATTGTATAATTTTCAAAATCGTAATTATTGATATTTTTCAATGAAACTTTAAAATTGTTTGTTTGGTGGCAATGGTTTTTTATTATTTTTTTTACGATCCTCGAATATTTTGAAATATTTTCCTAAAGGACATCTATTTTACAGAATTTCTTAGCGCCTAAAAATGGATAAACTTGAATAAACACACTTCACGAATGATTTTTATTTTGATCACATTATCTCAAAAAAAAGCAATTGGCTTTATGAAAAGGGAAAAAGAATGTAAAAAAAACATTTGAAACTGCTTAAAAACAAGAAGCCAAAATAAATAAATTCTTAAAACTGATTTGAAAATTCTTAAAGGAAAAGAAACGACAGTATTGAAAAACCTAGAGATTTCCAGAAAACGAAAAGTTTTAAATTTGTCAAAAGAACAATTAACAAATGACAAAAATTGACAAAAAACAATTGATGTTATTAAAAATTTATGTTTAAAAAGAAAAAAAATATTTTCAGTAGCCTACAGTAGAAACAATAATTTAAACATTGCATAAAAAAACAATTGACAATTGACAATTGACAAACATTTAAAAAAAAAACATTGAAATTATGAAAAATATTTGTAAAAATTTAAAAATTCTTGAAATAAAAAAATAGACAATTGTCACACTCGCTTGCTAGTCATCTTAGACGATAGACGTGTGCTACAGAGCTTTTATATTAGTGATTAATAAATTGTGAACAAGTGCCCTGATGCTATCCAAGGATAGTGTCATCTACGGACACAGAGGAGGAATTCAAAACTCATAAAAAACGGACGAGAAGCCGCCCGAAAAACAAAGAAACGGATTACTCGGAAACATCCGCATCGACCGCAGAGGTAACACAAAAAACTAAACGTATACACTCATAACAACAATCCACTACATCCAAAAACACAACTACAACCACAGCCTCACTAAACACCCCCGTCAATCAACCCCACAGCACATGAATTCCCGATTACCAATTTGGCTTCCTCCCACAAAAATCAACATCACTTCCACTTACTATTCTTACCTTCAATATCCAAACAAAGCACTTCGAAGGCCATGAGTCCACTATTGCTTTTCTAGACATCAAAAAGGCATTTGAGTCGATATGGCATCGAGGTCTGCTTTATAAATGCTTTCTTCTAAACATTCCCAAGCACCTTATAATCCTAGTCCACGAGTTCTTTGCCAATCGATCTTGTCAAGTGAAAATCCGACAAGCATTATCCCCACCATTTCCTCTTGAGCAATTCGTACCACAAGGCTCCCCACTCTCTCCATTTCTTTACAACCTATATTCCCATGACATATTTAATCATAATCCAACTCACTTTAATCCTAAAATATATCCACTCCTGTTTGCAGATGATACTGCCTTAATTGCTCATGCCGAAACCCTTTCCTCTGCGCTTAACGCACTTCAAAAATCCCTCAAGTCACTACAAAACTGGTCCTCCAAATGGTACATAGAACTAAATCCGAATAAAACCAAACTTTTCCTCCCTTTCCACAAAATTACACTAACATCTCCTAAAATTAAAATCCACCAAACCGAAATATATCCATCACATACATGTAAATACCTTGGGATTTTATTTGACTCGAAACTTTCCTTCAAACCTCATATCCAATCCATTAAAGCTAAAGTCAAAACTACGGCCCGGCATTTTAGAGCGCTAACATACAAAAACCAAGGCATTTCAACGAAAACCACCGTTAGTATTTATAATAGTATTTATAAATCAATATGCCGGCCCATATTAGACTATGGCTCAATCCTTTTCACACAATTCCGTCCCTCCATCCTACACCATATACAAGTAGCCGAAAGATCCGCCCCCCGAACCCTCACCAAAATAAGACGTCTCAATAATCCTCACCATAACCCATCCAACGAATTGTTATACGAATCCACACAGATCACTCCCATCATACAACCTACACTAGCTATTGGTGAAAAATTCGCAGCAAAACCCTCCAACCTATCTCTTATAAATAAATTTTGTATTCCTTGAAACCCCTATATCCCTCCAAAATTCAAACGTCCTACAAGCACAATTCCCGAATTCATTAGTTCGCATCATCAGGACAGTTCACTTAACTAGCGTCAATTTTTTACCCTTTTTATACTTTTTAATGATATGATCGATAGCCGAGACAGTGACGTACTAACAAAATAAGCTAGAACAAAATGTATCAACAAAATGTATGTACAAGTTACTGAAATAAAGATGTTGTATATATACAGACAATTGTCAAGGACATAGAGATTAGCAGAAGTAATATTTGAATTTCTACACAAAACAAACATGGCGCATTGTAAAGCGCTTCAACGGCTTTGGCAATTTGCGACAGAAGAAACAGTTGACAAATAATAAAAATGACAAATGAACAATTGATATCAATAAGAACAAATTTGTGAAAATTCTCAAACAAGGGATATTTGACAAAAAACATTTAATATTATTAAGATTTGAAACTTTGCAAAAAAGCAATTAAAATTGCATTAGAAGGACCAATTTATATTTTGTCGACAAGAAAACAAATTAAATTTGTTTAATGAAGTCAAATTATTATAAAAAAAATATAAGAGTGTAAAATTTCTCGAAAAGAAAACAATTTTTTTTGAACAGTTTAAATTATTCAAAAGAAGACAATTTAAAATTAAAAAAGAAACAGTTGAAAACATTCTAAAAATGCATAAACATTACTAAAATTTGCTTGAGTTAGTTAATTTATTTTACCAGAAACTGAAATTAAAAATTGAATATTCCTTGAATAACTTTCGCACTTATCTCTTGGTGAAAAATTATGAAATATTAGGTAAACAGTGAAAAAACCAAGTGTTGATCAATTCTTAATCCATTCAATTAGAAATTGAAATTAGAAGAAGAAAAAAATGTTTTGAGATCTTTGATAATTGGAAATTTTTTTCTTAATGGAACTGGTTTAACTTAATTGAAAACACAGTTATATTCCTTTCTTCACTTTTTATTTTTTCAATGCTAAATGTACATTTCGGGCACACTATGTACATATAGCAGTGAAAAAATAAAAAGTGAAGAAAGGAATATAACTGTGTTTTTAATTAAGTGATATTGTCGATTCACGTACTCAAGTAACTACATTAAGAACTGGTTTAAATTTATTTAGCTGATAGTAAGGCTAAGTCGAGAGCGTTTCCAAGACTGATGATTTGGGACGTGTTACAGATAGAAACATCCTGAAAATAGTTAGGAGGCGAAGTGGTGGTTCCGGAAGGGGAGATGGTAGTTTTGCTCTAGCGCGGAGGAAAGATTGACAAGCGTTCCAGGAGAGTATTTTCGAAGAGCACTTGTACTATTCGGCGTCCTCGTGATTTCTAATCAAAATTAGGAGTTATCGGATGTTTTCGTGGTCGTCCTCTTCTCCGGATTGGTGCATTTAGTGCTGGCGATTCGGCGCCAGTATTGTCATGGGGTTGGAGGACAAACGAGTGGTGCACTTCAAGGACTACGGTAAGGGCGAGGGTCGGTATGACGTGGGCCCCTTGTGTCCTAAAGCCATCTAGGGGCCAGTTTTCTCGATTTCTTCTTTCGTGTAGAACTCAAAGGATGTACCTTGGGGTAGGTCGTCGCCTTTCGTAGGCGACTTGCTCTCTTTTATGAGTTTCTCGTGCGATGGAGACACTGTCGGCGAATCTCAACAGTTAGTAATCTCGGAAGAGAAAACGTTGGATTCGATTATTGTCCTTAGGTTGGTGCTGAGCTCGTATGGCGTCGGGATATTTCTGCCGATCGTTAAGTACGCGGTTCCTTGGCAAATAGCAGTATTGATAGTAAGGCTAAGTAATCTAATAGTAGGCAGTTTGCTGGGCTAGCGTTCGTGGTTTTCTTTAAGCTGCGAGGCTAGTTGGATTTTAGGTTCACAGTTCCATCATTCCACTGAGTTCGCAGCAGGACTTAGGCTCTGCTTTATCCCTAGGAGAGTCTGTGCTTTGGAAGATAGGTCGATCAGGATGGTTTTCACCTCTTTGTGTTGTGACTTTCATCACCTCCTGGATCCTGGTGTTACTATCAAGTAGTGTTACTCTTATGAGTTCCCTTGTTTCGGGGAAGTGTAGTATTTTGAGGATGCTGTATAAGTTAGGGTTAGCTATATCCGTGTCGTTCCTGAATTTTCTCCGATGTGTATGTCTATAGCGGGCCGATGCTTCAACCACCCTGAATTTAACTAGTGCAGAAACTTGTGCTGGGTTGAGTGTTGTAGCTCGGGCATTTGATGCGAGTTACGCCGTAGTATTTGATCGGTTTTCTCTGTGGCTGTGTATGTTGAATTATTGCTTGTTGGCCTTCAGTGCATGCTTTTTGCCCTCAGCCGTCGTATGGCCGAAATTCCAGCAGAAGTCGCATCTTATTCCCTTCTTCTGGGAAATGTTTTCTGGTGTATTCGTTTCTCGGATGCTATCCTCCACAAGTCTTGCTTTTATCAGGATTCGTCGAATGAATCAGTCATGTTTCGCTACCGTGGTGTGCTGGTCTTTTAATTAGGCAAATATGTCACGTGTTTACAGATGAACGCGTCTGTCGTCTGGTCTGTTACAAAAATTTGGTCGGATGTTGTTGCTTGG